>JAPEBW010001469.1:0-23681 GCA_027405785.1 Ophiocordyceps robertsii | reverse complement strand
CTTAAAAGATTTCTATAATTAAAGATTAGCTAATTCCTATAAGTATTAAGGAAATCTAAAGCTTTATAAGATATATAAATTATTATAAGAAGTTTATATCGGACTTTTTTAAGATAATTATACTAATTTTATCGGTATTAAAGAAAGCTAAAACGGACCCTTTTAAGTAGAACTTAGAAGCAGACGAAGCTTTTAGAAAAATTAAAGGATTACTTATTAAAGAACCTATATTAAATACCTATAATATAAAGAAGCCGTTAGAATTAAAAACGGATGCTTTTAATTTTACATTAAGCGCGTAACTAAGTTAGCGCGATAAAAACAATATTCTTAAACCGATAGCTTTCTATTCGAAGAAGCTAGTAAGTATAGAGATTTATTATCCTATATACAATAAAGAATTCTTAGCTATTATATATACTTTTAAAGAATTTCGGCATTATATTTTAGGAAATTAATATAAACTTAAGGTTTATACGGATTATAAGAATATTAGTTATTTTGCTATAACGCAGCAATTAAATACTAGGCAAATAAGATAGGCTGAATTCCTTTCGGAATTTAATTATAAGATTATTTATAAGAAAAGTTTTAAGAATAACTAAGCTAATGCTATTAGCTAACGACCGGACCTTAATAATAAAAAGAGCCTTATAAAGAGACCTTATTATTCTTAAATAATAATAGTAATTTAAAGTTAAAGACGTTATATACACTATTTAACATATAAGAAGATCTTACTACTTTAGAATTACTTAAGAATTCTTATAAAAACCTAAATAAGAAAAGATATAAGAATCTTAAGTAAGAGGGAAAAATAGCGTTTTATAAGAATAAGCTATTCCTTACCCTAAAGACTAGGAAAACAGTTATAACGGATTTTTATTCACACTTATTATACGGATATTAAGGTATTACGAAAACCTATAATAGAATTAAAAACTATTATAATACCTATAACCTCCGTAAGAAAATCTAAGAAGTTATTAAGTTATGCGAAGTATATAATAAAAGCAAGGCTATACGATATAAGCCTTATAGTAACTTAATTCCTTTAAAAGTTCCTTTAAGACCTTAAGACTTTATAGCTTTAGACTTTATTATAAAATTACTAAAGTCTATAGATCCTACGATTAGTATAGAATATAATTCTATTTTAGTTATAGTTAATCGTCTTACGAAATACGGCTATTTTATTCTAACGTATAAAGCTATAGACGTAGAAAAGTTATCTTATACTTTTATAAGATATATTATAGCTAATCGAGGACTTCTAAGTTCGATTATTTCGGATAGGGATCGGAAATTTATTTCGAATTTCTAGCTAGGCTTAACGCAAGCCTTAGGTATAAAGCATAAATTATCTACTGCTTTTCACCTTATTATAAACGGAATAATAAAACGGTTAAATTAAACGCTTAAGCAATATCTTAGAAGCTATATAAATTATTAGTAGGATAATTAGCTTTTTAAATTGCCTATAGCATAGTTAGCGTATAATACCTCTTATTCTAAGCCTATTAAGAATACTCCGGCATTCGCGAATTATAGCTTTATACCTAAAGCCTATAAGTCTTCTTTACCTAAAGAAGTTATAGCCGAAAAAGCTATATTAAACTCTAAGTAGTTAATAAGCTTATACGGATTTATAAAATCAGAATTAAAATATATTGCTAAGAAGATATCGTATTATTACGATAAGAGATAGTCTTTAAAACCTTCTTTATCTAAAGGCGATAAAGTATATTTTCTAACGAGGAATCTTAAGACTAATAGACCTAATAAGTCTTTAGATTATAAAAAGATAGGACCTTTTAAAGTTATAAAGAAAATAGGAAAGGTTAATTATAAGTTAGAACTTCTAACTAGTTTACTTATATACCTTATTTTTTATATATCTTTATTATAGCCGACTTTACGGAATGCTAAGGTAGTAAGAGAGCTAGACTTAAAAAGAGTCGAAGAAAGCGAATATATAGTAAAGACTATACTTACTAAGAAAATAGAAAATTAAGAACACTTTTATTTAGTAAAGTAAAAGGACTATCTTAGTTCGGATAATACCTAAGAACTTATAAAGCACTTAAGAAATGCTTTAAGAAAAGTTAAGGATTTTAATCGATAAAACCTTAAAGTAGAAGTATTAGCTTCTTTAAGCTAGGATTTCTTTACTATCCTAAATAGTAAAAGTAAAAAGAAATCTAAATAAGATTTTTCTTTAAAAAAGATCTATAGAGATAATAAAATAGTATTTTCTTTAAAGAATTCTTAAGGTTACTTTTTTTAAAGTAGGATTTCTTTAAATGTTTAGATAGTTTCTTAAAGGTTAAGAATAACTTAAGAGAAAAAGGACGTTTATCTTTCTAGGTTTAAAAAGACCTTAAAGAGGGGAATATATAATAGAAACCTTATTCCGTTAGTAATCCTAAGTACTAAGAAGTACTAATATCTAGTAAAGTAAATACCGCTAGATATAAAGGAGTAACTAGTAAAGTAAATACCGCTAGTTACGAGATATAACTATTAAAGTAAATATCGGTAGTTATAAGGAGAGACGATATAGCCTAACGGTTAAAGATAACTAGTATAGGCTATAAGCGGTATAGGTTAAATACGCCTATAATCGGCTTAGGTTAGCTTCGGCTAGTAATAGGATTTATATCGCACGATCGACTAATGCTTTATATAATCGACCGATGCCTCGTATAAAGCTAAGGCAGGAGGCCTTCCTTTTAAAAGAGGATAGAATCTCGTAAAAGGTTTTAAGATAAGAATATTTAGTCTTATAAGCTAGTTGTAAGTAATAGAGCGTATATTACTTATAACTAGTAATAGAGATAGCGTAAGCTATTTCTATTAGCCTAAGAAGTAGTTTAGTAACCTTATAAGTTATACGAGGTGTGAGTTATAGATTAGTATATAAAAGCATATAAAAGTATGTAAAAGGAAAGCCTTTTAATAGCTTTAAAAAGGTATAAAAGGAGGTCCTTCCTCCTCCTTCCCTTAACTCCTTTCTTTTCCTTCTTTCTTCTTCTTTAGCTAGTTTTAACCTAAGAAATCCGCATAATAAAATACCCTTACCTTATTCGGTTTAGTAGCTTATACTAGGCCTTCTTCTCCCTTTCCGGCTAGTAAATTTAAATTAAACAAATTATACGAGACTACTTAACGTATAAGAAACGTTAAAGGTTCCGTAACAACGTATTAATAGATTATAGTGCGATAAGTAGCTATATTTCCCTTATAACGGTAAATCGTTTAAAATTACGTTATAGAAGAAAAGATAAGCCTTATATACTTCTTTTAGTAAAAGGATTACCTTTTAAGTATAATAATAGTAAGATTATACTAAAGACTAATCCTCTTAAGTATACGATTAGAATTTATAACTTTAAAGATTCTTTTAATATCTTAGCTATTAACTATAATATTATATTAAGACTACCTTTTTTATAAAAATATAATCTTAAGATAGATTAAGATAAAGGCCTTTTAAGGTTTAAAGACAATACTTTAGATATTTTTCTTTATAGTTTAATAAAGGACGAACCCGGAATAAAACCCTTGAATAGTTTAAATATAGCAATACCTAATAATAACTATATAAAGAATAGTAACGATAAGGATAATAAAGCTTCTTATATAAATATAAATATCGTAATAATAGATATCGTAACGAAAGATAATAAAATAACTAGTATAATTAAAGATAATATAACTACGATTAGTATAATATTAGCGAAAATAACGCCGAACCTTAATAAAGAAACTAAAAGCCTTAAAGATAATTATAAAGCTGCTTATAATTTATTAAGAGAAAATCTCTTTAATACTTTAAAGAATATTAAGTAGTAATACCTTAAGTAAAAAGATAAGATTAAAAAGAAACGGAATAAGAAAAAGATTAAGAATAAGATATATAAGATTAGCTTAAAGTATTTAAAAGGTACTATTAATTTAAAGCACCTTAAAGAGCGAATATAGTATATAAGACGTTCGGAAGGTACTATTAACTTAAAACACCTTAAGGATCGTTATTTAAAAATATTTAAAAATATACTAAAAAGATATTTTAATATATTTACGCCGCGACTTAAAAATAGATTACTATTATATAGTAGTTAAGATTACGAAATTAAGTTAAAAGAAGGCTCTAAGCCTAGATTCCGTAAGATATATAACTTAAATAAGAAGTATTTAAAGTTACTTAAAGAATATATCGATAAAAACCTATAAAAAGGTTATATTAAAAAGTCTATATTAAAATATAAAGCTTTTATACTATTTACTCCGAAGAATAGTAAAGATAAAGAGAAAACTTAACTTTATATTAATTTTAGAGAGATAAATAATAATATTATAAAAGACCGGACTTTATTACCTCTTATAAGCGAGATAAGAGATAGAGTAACTAATATATAATAGTATACTAAGGTTAACCTTAAATCTGCTTATAGCTAAATACGTATTAAAGAAAGAAATAAATATAAAATAGCTTTTAAAACGCGATATAGACTTTATAAATTTTTAGTTATGCCTTTAAAGTTAACTAATATACCGGTAACCTTTTAAAAGAGAATTAATAGTATATTAAATCCTTATTTAGACCGTTTCTATACGGCTTATTTAGATAATATTATTATTTACTTAAATACGCTAAAGCAATACTATAAAGAAGTCGATATAGTGCTAAAAGCGTTAAGAAAAGCTAGCTTATATATCTTACCGGAGAAATATAGCTTTTATATATAAGAAGTAGAATTCTTAAGGTATATAATTACTTCTTTTTATATAAGGATAGACTTATAAAAGATTTTTATAATTAAAGATTAGCTAATTCTTATAAATATTAAGGAAATCTAAAGCTTTATAGGATATATAAATTATTATAAGAAGTTTATATCGGATTTCTTTAAGATAATTATACTAATCTTATTAATATTAAAGAAAGCTAAAATAGACCCTTTTAAGTAAAACTTAAAAGCAAACAAAGCTTTTAAAAAGATTAAAGGATTACTTATTAAAAAACCTATATTAAATACTTATAATATAAAGAAGCCGTTAAAGTTAGAAACGGATACTTTTAATTTTATATTAAGTGTATAGCTAAGCTAGCGCGATAAGAATAATATTTCTAAATTAATAGCGTTTTACTTAAAAAAGCTAGTAAGTATAAAGATTTATTATCTTATTTACGATTAAGAATTCTTAGCTATTATACACGCTTTTAAAGAATTTCAGCATAATATTTTAAGAAATAAGTATAAACTTAAGGTTTATACGGACTATAAGAATATTAGTTATTTTACTACGACGTAGTAGTTAAATGCTAGGTAAATAAGATAGGCTAAATTCCTTTTAGAATTTAATTATAAGATTATTTATAAAAAAGGTTTAAAGAATAAATAAGCTAATATAATTAGCCGATAACCGGACCTTAACAATAAAAAGGAGCTTTATAAAGAGACCTTATTATTTTTAAATAATAATAGTAATTTAGAATTAAAGACGTTATATATACTATTTAATATATAAGGAGATCTTATTACTTTAAAATTACTTAAGAATTCTTATAAGAACCTAAATAAGAAAAGATATAAGAATCTTAAGTAAGAGGGAAAAATAGCGTTTTATAAAAATAAGCTATTCCTTACCTTAAAGACTAAGAAAATAGTTATAACGGATTTTTATTCGCAACTGCTATATAAATATTAAGGTATTACAAAAACCTATAATAGTTTTTAATTCTTATAACCTCTATAAAAAAATCTATAGAGTTATTAAGTTATGCGAAGTATATAATAAAAGCAAGGCTATATAATATAAGCCTTATAATAACTTAATTCCTCTTAAGGTTTCTTTAAGACTTTAAGACTTTATAGCCTTAGACTTTATTACTAAATTACTAAAGTCTATAGATCCTAAAACTAGTATAAAATACGGTTTTATTTTAGTTATTATTAATTGTCTTACGAAATACGGCTATTTTATTTTTATATATAAAGCTATAAACGTAAAAAAGTTATCTTATACTTTTATAAGATATATTATACCTAATCGAAGACTTCTAAGTTCGATTATTTTAAATAGGGATTGGAAATCTATTTCGAATTTTTAGTAAGGCTTAACGTAAGCCTTAAGTATAAAGTATAAATTATCTACCGCTTTTTACCTTATTATAAATAGAATAATAAAACGATTAAATTAAACGCTTAAGTAATACCTAAAAAGCTATATAAATTATTAGTAGGATAATTAGCTTTCTAAATTGCTTATAGTATAGTTAGCGTATAATACCTCTTATTCTAAGCCTATTAAGAATACTCCGGCATTTATAAATTATAGCTTTATACCTAAAGCCTATAGGTCTTCTTTACCTAAAGAAGTTATAGCTTAAAAAGCTATATTAAACTTTAAGTAGTTAATAAGCTTATACGGATTTATAAAAATAAAATTAAAATATATTGCTAAGAAGATATTATATTATTATAATAAGAGATAGTTTTTAGAACCTTCTTTACTTAAAGAAGATAAAGTATATCTTTTAACGAGGAATCTTAAGACTAATAAACTAAATAAGCCTTTAGATTATAAGAAGATAGGACCTTTTAAAGTTATAAAGAAAATAAGAAAGATTAATTATAAGTTAGAACTTTTAATTAGTTTACTTATATACCTTTTTTTTTATATCTTTTTATTAAAGCTAACTTTATAGAATATTAAGGTAGTAAGAGAGCTAAACTTAAAGAGAGTTAAAGAGAGTAAATATATAGTAAAGGCTATACTCGCTAAGAAAATAAAAAATTAAGAACACTTTTATTTAGTAAAGTAAAAGAACTATTTTAGCTTAGATAATACTTAGGAATATATAAAGCACTTAAGAAATGCTTTAAGAAAAGTTAAGGATTTTAATTAATAAAGCCCTTAAGAGGAAGTATTAGCTTCTTTAAGCTAAGATTTCTTTACTATCCTAAATAGTAAAAGTAAAAGGAAATCTAAATAAGATTCTTACTTAAAAAAGATCTATAGAAAGAAAAAGATTAGGATTTTCTTTAAAGAATTCTTAAGGTTACTCTCTTTAAAGTAAGATTTCTTTAAATATTTAGATAGCTTCTTAAAGGTTAAGAATAACCTAAAAGAAGGGGACGTTTATCTTTCTAGGTTTAAAAAGACCTTAAAGAAGGGAATATATAATAGAAACCTTATTTTATTAGTAATCCTAAGTATTAAGAAGTACTAATATTTAGTAAAGTAAATACCGCTAAATATAAAGGAGTAATTAATAAAGTAAATACCGCTAGTTATAAGTTATAACTATTAAAGTAAATACCGGTAGTTATAAAGAAAGATAATATAGCTTAACGGTTAAAGACGGCTAGTATTAGCTATAAGCGGTATAGGCTAAATATACTTATATTTAGCTTAAGTTAGCTTTAACTAGCGATAAGATTCGTATTAAAAAGATCGACCGATACTTTATATAATCGACTAATACCTTATATAAAGCTAAGGTAAAAGGCCCTTTTTTAAAAGAGAATAAAATCTTATAAAAAGTTTTAAGATAAGAATATTTAGTCTTATAAGCTAGTTATAAGTAATAAAGCGTATATTACTTATAACTAGTAATAAAGATAGTATAAGCTATTTTTATTAGCTTAAAAAGTAGTTTAATAACCTTATAAGTTATATAAGGTATAAGTTATAGATTAGTATATAAAAGCATATAAAAGAAAAGCTTTTTAGTAGCCTTAAAAAAGTATAAAAAGAGGTCTTCGCTCCTTTTTCCCTTAACTCCTTTCCTTTTTTTCTTTTTTTATCTTTAGCTAGTTTTAACTTAAGAAATCCGCATAATAAGATACCCTTACCTTATTCGGTTTAATAGTTTATACTAAGTCTTCTTCTCTCTTTCTAGCTAGTAAATTTAAATTAAATAAATTATATAAAGCTACTTAGTATATAAGAAACGTTAAGGGTTCCGTAATATAAAACTAGCTTATAAAAATCTTTACGAACTTAATAGCTTTAATAAAAAATACTTAGTACTTATATACTTAATAAGTTCTTTAAGCTATTAAGTAAGAGAAAGGTATTTATTATAATTATATTTATTTAATTATAATAAATAGAAAAAGAATATTTACCTTTATAATACTATAACTATTTAGCCGTAGGCTAGTTTAAGATATTTAAAGCTTTCTTATCCCTTTATAAGCTCTATAGATAGTAGTTCTATTTTAAAGATTAAGGCTCTTAAACCTTATACTAAAGAATTAGCTAAGCTATAAGAGTTTATTACCTCTTTTAAAGCTTATTTTTAGTTTTATCTTACTATAATAAACTAAGAAGTAGTAAAGGTTATATTCCTATTTAGTTGCTTATAAGGTCTAGCTATAATATAGTTTAAACCGATTCTTAAGGACTATATAGATAATAGTCTTAAAGATAGGAATTCCGAAACGAAGAATATTTTTAAGAATTTTAATAACTTTAAAAAAGCTTAATAAAAAACGTTTAGAATTATAAATAAGCAACGGTTAGTAAAGTATAAATTAAGAAGCTTTAAGTAAGTTATATTATTATCGGCTTACGTAGCTCGATTTTAATAAATAACTTTTAAGCTAAAATAAGAAGACGATGCCCTTATAACTACGTTTTACGAAGGACTTAAAGAAGAAGTTAAAGACGAAATTTACCGCTTAAATAGGCTAAAGACGCTATTAAACTATATTAGTCTAGCGGTTCGGATAGATAATAAGTAGTATAAACGCCGGCAATAAAGGAAATACCGTTTAACTCCTAGCGGGGTTATTAAAAAAAATAATAAGAAGTAAAAGCGCGACTTAAGTTATAATGTAATAAACCTAAATACCCTTAAAGCAAGCTTATTAAAGCTTGTTAAAAAAGCAATTTAATGCTTTAATTATACGAAGGAAGGCTATATTATAAAAGATTATATTAAAAAAAGGAATTCCTTTAAAGGAAGGAATATACTTACTTATAAAAATAATGCTTTCTTAGCTTATAATCCGTAATATACTTTACTACTACCTTTAACTAAGAATATTAAAATCGACGCTAAGCTTATTATACTAACCTTTAGTCCGTTTAAGACTAGTTCGCTTATAAAGTGCTACGCCCTATAGCGTAAGGATAAGGGGATAAGGCGCGGACTAATTACCGCTAATTAAGGCCGGTACTGCGAACTAATTACCGCTAGTCGGGGCCGGTACTACGGACTAATTACTACTAGTCGGGCCGGTATAACGGACTAATTACTATATATAAACGTATATAAGGGTTTAAAAATAGTAAAAAGCTTATTTATTTCTTAAAAGCATAGCTAGCTACTTTATACTTAGTTCTTTAAGCTATTTTTAAAGATCTTTAACTATACTATCTATAGTACGTAAAGTAAACTATAAATATCCTTATAAAATTGCTTAATAAACTAAGTATAAGCCCGGTTAAAAACACTATAGACTATAATTAGGGAAATCCCTTAAATATCCTTAAATATCCTTTAAAAATCGCGGTAAGGTTTATCCTATATCTTCCGGGGTGCTTCCGTAGTTAAAAACGGGTCGAACTATAATTAAGATATCCCGCGGAAATCCTTAGAAATCCCTTAAAAATACTAGCGGAATCCGCTTAATAGTTTTTACGGTATCTCTTATAGTTAGATATATCGTAAACTATAGTCGGGTAAGCTCTTAACTATTTATAGTTATATCCCGGAAACCTTAGCGGGGTCTAACCGGTAATGTTTATTATATCTCCTTAAGCAAGCCTTTATAGTGCGTGCTTTAAGCGTTCTTATTATAGGGTTTTATAAGGCTTCCTTAAGAGTAAAGTAAGGAGTTTAAGCATAGCTGTTTAGATTCTATAATAACTCCCCCGGGTAAGAAAAAAAAGCTAACGTCCTTATCGGTTTAAAGTAAGGATAAAGTAAAGGGGGTGCTAAGTAATAGCTTTATAGTAGCGATTTTACGCTATATTAATAGTACGCTATCCTTATCCTTTTAATAGTTTTATCGGCTTATCCGGCCGATAGTAGCTAGGTAGCTTAGGATAGTTAGTAGGCGGCTTTATCGTAAATCCTTACTTTATATTTAGTCGTATAGCTTTATCCTTATTAAAGTAATTAGCGCGTTTAGCTAAAACTTATAGTAACGTTTTTCCGACTTTCCTTTAAGGTATATATTTAAGCCTTTATTAAGCGGTAAGGAGTCTCCGCGCTAAGGTATACTTAAGTTCCCCGGCGGGATATATTATAAGAGACTAGCTTTATTTAAGCCTTATCTTATATTATTATCTTACTTACTTTTCTTACGCCGTTTTTTAATCCTTTGCTAAGTCTCCCGTTTTACTTACTAGCTTTATAGGCCGCCTATAAGCGAGATATTATATCTTACTTACTACCGCTATTATAGTTATCCCTTACTTTTTATTGCTAAGCTTTCCGACTTATTATCCTTTTTATACGGCGCTACTACTTATGCCTTTCCGCTAACTAACGCGCGTCTAGCTATTAAGAAGGTATTAAGGTAAAGGTATGCTATCCTACTAATATTAATAGGTATAGTAAGTACTAAGGTATTAAACGTCTATATTCCCGCTTAAAAGCGGGTAATAAGGTCCTTAATAGCCTTAGTACTTAACTCCTCGCTCTTAAGGTTTTAGACGTGCTTAATAGTCTTAAAAAACCTTTATATAAAGGGGGCCTTAAGGGCGAGAATATAAAGCGCGTAGTTAGTATAGCCGATAAGGCGGATATCGAAGCTTAAAAACTTTATTGCTTAAGTTAAAGTTAAGTCGCGTTTAGACTCTTCGCGGGCCTATAAGTAAAACTTAGCGTAGTTTATAGCTAGGCGGAAACTCTTAATTATTATAATCTTATCGCTAAAGTATAGGCCTACGAAGCTAAGTCCGTTAAGGATTATATCGGTTACTACTAGCGGCTCTTATAAAATCGGGCGGCGGAATATATCGCGAGGCTAGTTATCGCTATCTCCTCCGGTTAAGGAGGAACGGCGGATAGACTATAATAAGGCGCTCGTGCGCCTTTATATAGCTAGGCTAAGTATAGCGGCGGGCGGGAAAAGCGTTTGCTAAGTAAGACTAAACGGGTCCTTAAGGCCTATAGCGGCTATAAGCTAAGAAAGGGATTTTATAGTACGGGCTAGACTACGTGTAAAGCGAGACGGGGTTTTAGCTATAGTTGCTTAAGACGCCGCTATAAACCCGGCTATAAACTAATTAAGCTAGGCCTCGGATATATAGTTAAGAACGGCGTAGACGTCGTTTTAGTTATTTAGCTAAAGCGGGTTTCCGCTAGCTATAGCGGCTACTATAGATCTTAAGACTATAGCGAGGTTAGCTAACCTTAAGGCGTTAAGCATTAGCTAGTTATTCCGCTAATAAAGATTTCCGGCTATACCTTAAAAAATATATAGGCGGCGGGGGCTTTTAAATAGTAAGAGCTAAGCGGGAGGTATAGTAAAGTTGCCGCGAAACTAGCTATTTAAACCTCGCTACGGTATAAGGCCGGGAGGCGAGTCGTTTAAGTTAAGTATTTAAAGAGGGTAGTATAAGCCGTCCCTTATAGTACTATAGTCTAGGTCGAATCCGTTAGCTTAAGCGCGGTTATAGAAGGCGGCGTAGGTTTATACGGAGGCTTAAACCTAGAGGTTTTAGCTCTCGCTAAAGGACTTAAGGCTATAGAGGATAGCCGCCTTATTTCTATAAAGCTTAAGAGCTTATTTATATCCTTTATATTAAAGGCGTAAGGGCTTATAAAAAAGCGGGCTAAAGAAGTAGTTACGGAATAGCTAATCTTAGCTATAAAAGACGTTAGATAATAAAGAGACTTAAAACGGGAGTATAAGGATTATAAGCTTAAGTAAAGAAAGTTATGCGTATAGGAGTAAGTAAGGTGCGGCGGGCTATAGCCGGTAGTAAAGGGAAATATAGTTATAAAAGGAAGAAAGGAAAGGAGAGAGGGCGGGCGGCGGAGAGAATTTAAATAAGTATACTATAAGGCTAAAAAGGGCCTTATTACTTAAGGTAAATAGCGGTATATTATTATTAAAATAACTAATTACCTTAAGTATAGTAAGTTATAGTTTCTTATAACCTATAGTAGCTTTTAAGTCTTATGCTTAAGCCTAACCGCTTTATTCTCTTAGTTAAAGAGTTTCGTATTAAGTTATAAAGGCCGCGCGTTATACTCTCGTCCGAACTACTTAAGTAGCTAACTCCTCTTATGCTTTTTCGAAGGCTTTTACGATCTTCGGCGAGAAGACCGCTTTTTTATTTACCTACGAGTTATAGCTGCTTAGCTAGCCTTTTTAAGCTACGAGGAACTCCTTCTTTAGCTTTCCGCCGCCTTTTTTTATTATACGGCTTTATAGGATTTATTTTACTTTTTACTCGTTTAAGTAAGGTATCCTTTCGTCTTAAACTAGTCTTAAGCGTATAGCTAGCTCGTCCGCTAAGCGTAGTTATACTACTAAAATAACCGGATAAATATTTAAGGACCTTTTTATATTTAGCCGGTATATAAGCTTTCTTACTTTAGCGGTAACCTTAAACGGTTTAGTACGTCTTTCTTAAAGCTTTGCTAGTCTGCCGTCCGCGATATAATAGCCTTTACTAAGCTATAGCTAGACTTAATCGCTAAGCTTAAATTTTAGTAGGCGGTATTTCTTATTATATCTATCCTTTATAGCGGCTTAAGCGTAGGCAATAGCTAACCTAGCTTCTTTTTATAAGACCTCTTAGTTCCGTAGGTATAAGTAGTTACTTAAGAACTAAAGGCCGTTATCTATTCTTATCCTTATAATAAGCTTACTAAAGGCCGCGTAAATTACTAAGGAGAAGGAATTATTAAAGCTAAACTAAAGGGCGATTAGCGTATCGGTCTAGCGTAGGTCTAGGAAATCGGCGGTAAAAAATCATAGCGCGATTTCTACGGTCTAGTTTCGCCTTTTTAATAGGCCGTTAGTTTAAAGGTACTAAGTAGTAAATATAAGAAGCTTTAATCTAAAGGCTTGCTATAAGGTCCGCTAAAATACTAAGGTAAACTTTATATCCTAGTTAAAGATTATCCCTTTCGGAATCCCTTAATTAGCGCGGAGTAGTTCGGTATATAACGCTTATACTTAGTCTTCCGCTATAAACTAGTTATTGTTTAAAATAAGGAGACATATTTTTAAGAATTTATTAGTTATAGTTAGTAAGGTATTAAAGAAGTTCCTTATAAGATCTTTTTATAAGGATTATTTAGCTTAGACTACTAAGAGCCCGGTAATAAAGTCTATCGCTATTATATAGTATAAAACCGGCAAGCTTTAAATTAAGATAAGCTACCTTAATATCTTACTTTAGTTAGTTTAGTTATAGTAGTAAGTATCGTAGCTATCTACGACCTTATCTACGTATTTACTAAGCCGTAAGATTAAGAAGCTTTCGGATAGGTCTTACTATATACGGGTGCGGCCGGTATAAAAGTATTTAGCGTAAGCATCTTTAACGATCTCCTTAGCGTAGGTCTTAAGGATATATAGTCTCCTACGTTTATCGTTCTCCGTAAAGTATAGCAACCTTTACGACTAAAAGAATAGGAGTCCGGGGACCTTATCCTTATCGCTAAGCTACGCTATAATTTTTACCTACTATATATCTTCTGTATATCCGTTAATTATTTTCTAGCGGAGCGGCAATTTAATTAATGCTTTTATATAAAGGAATATATAGTCCGTTATCTCGTTTTCTTAAATACGTTTTAATTCCCCTTTTTAGTTCGGGGATACCGGCTTATTATCTTAGTGCGGTAAACATAAAAGCGCGTTTAGTATAACGTTTTTAACGCTTAAGATATAGCATACCTTAAGCGGGAATTAGCTTAAGTATTAAGATATAAGAACTAGCTTATTATTAGATTTTATATTAGTAGAAAATAAGGATTTCTAATATATAATTCCGTAGGTACTTATATAGTCGGTAAAGACGACTACTTATAGTATTCTTATAGATAGTACTATAATACGTAGCTTACGTACTGCTTATACTAAACCGGCTACTTTAAGTTTCGTAGGCTAATATCGGGGTTCTCCGCCTTAAAGGGC
Source organism: Ophiocordyceps robertsii (assembly GCA_027405785.1). NCBI lineage: Eukaryota > Fungi > Ascomycota > Sordariomycetes > Hypocreales > Ophiocordycipitaceae > Ophiocordyceps > Ophiocordyceps robertsii. Next base: position 9,555 of record JAPEBW010001469.1, on the reverse strand, counting down.
GCGGCTTAAGTAGACGATAAGCTAGACCTTAGTCTAAGCTAGTAGCGTCTTTTTATCTTATTCTATGCCTTCTTTTAGGTAAAAAGCTATAGCCGCTACTTTATATTCTTAGGATATATCGATTTAGATAAATAGTTATTAAGCGGGGTCGAAGTAGTAAATTATTTAAAGCTTAGTAAGTTTCTTAGTTAAAATCGTAAAGGCTTCTTCCTTTTCCGGAGTAAGCTAAAAAGCGGCTTTCGCGGCGTATCGAGCTTATCCTTAGCCCCTTAAGGGGACTCCGTCTTCCTATCTTACTTAAAGTAGCTCTATCTTTCGTTTTTATAAGACGTTAACTTCCTTAGCGAAATACGGGACCGTATAGCGTAGCTACCTAATAAGGCCGATCTATTTCTTAAGCTATTAAAGGTTCTTTAAGAACGCGATATCCCTTAAAGCTCGCACGCGTTCGTTTATATTTATTAAGCCGATAGCGTTTACTTTAAATCTAAGGAGCTATATAGACGGGTATGCTAAGAAGGACTTTAGTCCGGATAAGGTAATATTATAGTTATAAAAGGCGCGGAATACGGCTTTTAAATATTAAAGGTGTTCTTTAGCTATATCGGAGTAAATAATAATATCGTCGATATAGGCCGCCGCGTATTCTTAGTATTTATAAAGGACGTTATCGATAAACCTTTAAACATATACTAAGGAGTTCTTAAAGCCTATAAGTATTACTAGTAATCTTTTTAGCCCGCGATAGCTTATAACCGTAAACCTTTCTTAGTAGTCTTAGTAAACTAAAAACTAATAGAAAAACGATTATATATCTACCGCACTAATAAACTTCTTTCCTTAAAGGCGTTTAATTATATCGCTTTAAAGGGGTATTAAGTAAGCGTTTAAGGTAGTAATAGCGTTAATCCTTTATAAGTCTACGACTACTTATCCCTTTTCCTTTTTATTTACCGTCTTTTATACTATAAATACCGGCGATATAAATAGGGTTAGCCTATAAACTTATTTTAATCGGCCTTATGCGGTTAGCTAGCTAAATGTTATATTTACTACTTTCTTATCTTTATCGCTTAATAGGTATAATCTTAATACGACTTATTAGTATTGCTATCCTTTTACTAAAGGAATATATATATATTTAGATTTATCTATATATACTACTCCTTCGTCTTTTTAAAGGCGGGGAAACGATTAAAGGATATCTTAGACTTTTAATGCGTATTTTAAGTCTTTAGCGTAGATCCGGACGCCCTTATTAATAGTAAGTTCGGGTAGGTCCTTAGTTCGGCCGATTCCGAGTTTATAGTTTATAGTAAGATCCTTTTATAAGAAGTCCTCGGCGGGGTTTGTTTTATTCGGATTTTCTATAAGGGCTTCCGCTAAGGGAGCTATAGCATTAACCTCCTTATATAGCTAAAACTACTTATCGAGGTCCGTGATTATCCTTACTTTTTAGCCTTAGCGGAGCACTAGTAGTTCCTTAAAGTAGTTTATCGCTATAAAGCTCTTATAATCCTATATTATTATCCGGGCGAGCTTAGGGTTATTAGGGAAAAATATTATATTACGCCCTAATAGCGGCGCCTAGACCTATATAGGTAGGGCGTAGCTAGAACTAGCTAAAATCGTTATAGTAACTAAGTAGATTACCTATTTGCGTATTACTAGTCTTAGCTAAACTATCTTAACTTCGGCTTTAATCCTTTTATAAGCCCCGATTTATAAGACCGATATAAAGTTAATAAGGTCCCCTTAATAAAGAACTAAAAAGTCTTAGCTAAGTAATATATTAGCCGCTAAGCGTTTTACTATTTAAGCGCCGATCCTTACCTTTATAACCGCGAAGCTACTATCTAGCCTTCTTAGTATATAAGCGGTAAATTCCGCTTATTTAATAGTAGCTATCCTTCTTACTCCTTAAATAAGAATTCGTTAAGAGGAGTTTATAGTTACGTTTTAAAAGGTCTTTACTAAGTTAGCTTAAATAAGGCTTTAGTTTACTTTAGTATTTATATAGGCTTTAATACTTATCTTAGGCCCTTCTTTTCTATAAACTAATAAGCGTATATAGGTAAATCGTAACGGCTTATTAAGGTTTAATAGCTAAACGTTAAAAGAAGCCTTAACTATTTAAACGTTTTATAGCTTTTAAATAACTACTTATTATACTAAGCTATATCTTTATATAGCAACGTTGCGGTTAAAGTTAAGGGGGTGTTTATCTTTAACGTATTAGTAAAGCTTATTCTTTAAGGGGAATACTTTGCTATAAAATCCGCACGCTTTATCGGCCTCTTATATTAAGTTTGCTATAATATAGATTGCGGTTTCCTTTAAGCTCTTATTAATATCTAACTAAGCTCTTTCCGTATTATACTCTTTATCCCCTAAATAGTCGTCGGTTTTTACTATAGTACCTTCCTTAATCGCGGGGTATACCCGTTCTAGCTTTAGTATTAGCGAGTATATAGTCCCGAAAGTCCTTTCTTTTTTTAGCCGGAGGACCTTAACTTATATTCTTAGCTATTTAAGCGGGTTTCTTCCTTAACTTAGCGAGCGCTATAAGGTCTAAGGTATATCCGCCCTTATTAAGCGGTCTAAAAACGTAACCCTTAGTCTTAGCAAGCTTTTAATAGATAGCCGAGGCGTCCCGGACTATCCTTTAAGTGCGTATAGGGTATAGCTAATTAGCCCTCGCTTTTTTATAGGTTAGACCTATTTCTTTTGCGCTAGTAAGTACTTTTAAGATCCTTAGGTATATTTAACTTATAGCTAAAGAAGAATTTCCTTATATTTATTAATCTATCTATTAATATCCTCGTTCCTTATTAAGCATTATAAGGATTCTTATAAGTAAACGTTTAGCTTTTAGTAAATCACTATAGTTAAGTAGTTTAGCTAATAAAGCGCGGCCTTAGCTTTATATTATAAGCGTAATATCTAAGACTTAAAGTCGGATCCTATTACTATATTTTTAATAGTAAAGTGCTTTTTATTAAGTGCTTATATCGCTATATTTAGGCGGATTTTAAACCGTTTTTATAAGGCGGATATTTATAAGCTTAGTTTAACGCCGGGCTTACTAAGTTCTTCTTATTATAGTTTTAAGAGGTCCCCGGAATACTATTCCGCCGCACTTCCTTAAAGAAAGAAGGGCAATTAAATAGCTAATTCGTCTATATAGGCCTTGCCTTTATTAGCGTTTTAGCGGATAAAGTCGATAAAACGGTTAACTCCTCGGAATATACTAGCTTTATCGTCTTTTTAGACTTCGTCGAAAGATGCTTTTAAAGGTCTTAATAAGTTAAATCTCCCTATATCCTCGGCTTATAGTTAAGGTTTTTTTTAAGGCTTAATAAGCGCGTTTTCTTTTCTTAGTGCTTAAAGGAGACTAAAGAATTATTCGTTCGATATTGCTATTATTCTTACTAAGGGGCTTAAGGCTATACTTAGTCTTAATATCTACGCGCTTAATATAGATAGGTTTAGCCCGCTAAAGGTATCGCTTACCGCGTCCTTATCGCTTATTATTAAGATCTTAGTCTTAATACTCTCGCTAAGCGCTTAACCTTCCGTTTTATATACGTCCCGGAATCCGGTATACTATAAGGCCTTTAGTATAAGAAGCTCGTTTTTATTAATTAAAAGTCCCGAAAATGCCTTAATTAGCGTAGCTATAGCGGACGAGGCTAAACGGTAATACTAAACTAAGAAACTATTAGGTATCCTTTAAGGCGGATTTCCGGTTAAGGCCCTTAAGCTAAACTCTATTAATAGTATGCGGTAGAAATATCCGCTAAGCTTATCGTCTTAAGGAAAAAGTAACTTTATTATAAGCTCGATCCGGAGGGTATTTAGCGGGCGGGGAGCTAAATAGTTTTAAGGTCGGCTCGTCCTTACTTTTTTTATTTAAAGGATAATCGATCTATTTAAGTAATACCGAATTTAGTTTACTTAATCGTATAGATTTTATTGTTTTATAGTCTATCTTTTATTAGTATTTTAAAAGCGGATTGCCTTTTAGAGGGTAATAGTCTTAGCTTAGCTAAGCGGGACTTATTCTACGTCCTGTTTAGCTTTATAGGCTATCGCGGTATAGTACTTTAAAAAGGGGTAAGGGAGATTATTAAACTAATATACCTAGTAAGCCGCGGCCTTTTTTACTCTTATAGCCTACTTATCTCGGAGTTCTATTACGAGCGCGTTAAGGAAAAGGTACTTATTATTAAGGTTAGACTTAAAAGCTAATAAGAGCTTCTTATTAAAGAAAATATCGTTTAATATTTAACTTCTTATAAGATAAGTACTTAATCGTGCGATATAGTCGCTCTTAGCTTAGCGGATATTTAAGGGATTTCTATTTAGATAAATAAGAATTGCTATTATTTACTACGCTTTATAGTATAAGGATAAGGGGATAGGGCGCGGACTAATTACCGCTAGTTAAGGCTAGTACTACGGACTAATTACCGCTAGTTAAGGCTAGTACTACGGACTAATTACCGTTAGTTAAGCCGGTATAATAAACTAATTACTATATATAAACGTATATAAGGGTTTAAAAATAATAAAAAGCTTATTTATTTCTTAAAAGCATAGCTAGCTACTTTATACTTAGTTCTTTAAGCTAATTTTAAGGATCTTTAATTATACTATCCGTAGTATATAAAGTAAACTATAAATATCCTTATAAAATCGCTTAATAAACTAAGTATAAGCCTAGTTAAAAATACTATAGACTATAGTCGGGGAAATCCTTTAAATATCCTTAAATATCCCTTAAAAATCGCGGTAAGGTTTATCCTATATCTTTTAAGGTGCTTTTATAGTTAAAAACGGGTCGAACTATAGTTAGGATATCCCGTGGAAATCCTTAGAAATCCCCTAAAGATACCGGTAAAATCCGCTTAATAGTTTTTATAGTATCTCTTATAGTTAGATACGTCGTAAACTATAGTTAAGTAAGCTCTTAACTATTTATAGTTATATCCCGGAAACCTTAGCGGGGTCTAACTAGTAATGTTCGTTATATCTCCTTAAGCAAGCCTTTATAGTGCGTGCTTTAGGCGTTTTTATTGCGGGGTTCCGTAAGGCTTCCTTAAAAGTAAAGTAAGGAGTTTAGGCGTAGCTGTTTAGATTCCGTAATATAAAGGGTCTTTATAAAGAAAAACTTAAGATTAAGCTAAAAGCTAAAAGCTTAAATAATTAGTAAAGAAATAGTTTTAAGACTAAAGATAATTATTAATACGGAACTTCCTTATAAACTATTAATAAAGACGACGAAAATGCTTCTTATTTTAATATAAATATTACGCCTTTAAATATAGAAGATAGCTATAATCTTAAAGACTTTAAATTCGAAAACGAAGAGTACTTTTTTAATATAAGTATTACTATTTACACTTATATATATCTTTATTTACACTTATGCTTTATTTTAAAGATACGTACTAACGCTAGCCCGCTTTGCTAACTTATAGTACCCGCGCTTAGTAAGTACCTATACCTTTTAAATAATGCCCGCGCCTATATATACGCAGCCTATATATATAGCTAGCACGTAGCGCTTTTAGCTATAGCTTAATTCGCTTAAAAAACGTATCTTTAAAGCTTTTATAAGATACGCGTATAACGCGGCCTGTTAAATAATCCGGCGCCCTTAATGCCCTTAACGCCGCTTAAAGGTCTTATATATATACGGGCGAGGGTCTTATATATATACAGGCGAGGGTCTTATATATATATAAGCGAGGGTCTTATATATATATAGGCGAGGGTCTTATATATATATAAGTAAGGGTCCTATATATATAAGTAAGGGTCTTTAGTAAGAGCTTTAAAGGTAGTAAGAGCTTTAAAGGTAGTAAGAGCTTTAAAGGTATAATATATATATATATATATAGGCGCGGGCAGGCGCGCGGGCATTTAAAAGGTATAAGTACTTACTAAGTATAAGGACTATAAGTTAGCCGGGCGGGCTAGCGTTATAGAATATCTTAATATAGTAATTACTATTAAGAATAAGGTATATAAGTAGCTTTTTTAAACTAAATACTACGATAACGACTACTTTATATACCTTTTAAATAAGTAAGAAAGTGTTATAAAGTAAGTAAAGGCTAGTATATAAGTACCGTCTGTAGTATTATAATAATAAGCTATAAAAAGCCTGCTTATATATAGCGGGTCCGTGTTTATATATACAAACCCGGCCCTCTTTATATAATAAGGCTTAGGCTATAGCTTAAGTCCTTATAACCTTATAAGTTAAAAACTTTAATATAATACCTCCGCTCCTTATACCGCGCTATATAGTTCGGAGCTATTATAAGGGGCTACTAGCTATTATAAAGCGCTACTTAGTCTGCGGCTTAGTAAGCGCTAAACCCGCATTATAATAAGTAAGGCTATATAATAGCGGCTTTAATAGCCTTACCCGCCGCCGCCGGCCGCCTTTAATTAAGCGGGCACTTATTAAGAGGCCTGTCTGCCTATTAAACAAGCACTTTATCCGCCTTAAATAGCCTAGCGGCGTATTAAGCGGCCTAAGTATTCCGCGCCTTAAGTTAAGGACTAAGGGGTATAAATACCCTATCTTTTTACTTTTAACCCTCCTTTCCTTCCTCCTCTTTTTAGACTAGCAATAACTATAGTAGTAGTAGTAGTAGTAGTAATAGTAGTAGTAATAGTAATAGTAATAATAATACTATAAGTATTGCCTTCCGGTATACGGAGTAAATACCTTTAAGCTAACCCTTATAAAAATAATATATCGTTTATATTATTAATACTTATATTAAAGCTCCTTAACGATATTAAGCTTAAGGGCCGCACTTATACCGCTACCGCCGCCTATATCGCTACTGCTTCCTTAGCTACGCTTATACTTATAATACCCTTATAAGTAACTATATTATTGCTAGCCCTTATAACTTTACCCCTTAGCAGCCCTTTTACTACCCTTAAGATCGCTAAGTTAAGCGCTATAAGTCCGCTCCCTTAAGTACGCTATCCTTATACTAACTTATAACTTAATATAAGCGGTAAGTATTACCTAGCGCCGCTTATAATAAGTCTTATATATACTACTTATTAAGTAGCTACGCTTACTATAAGTAAGTAAGTCGCTTTAGCGGTAGCTACTTTGCTTATACTTATACCGGCCGCGTTTATAAGGCGGCTCCGGCTATCCTTACTACCGCTAAGATAGCTTAAAAGGCTAACCTTAGTAGTAAGGCGGTTAAAGCGTAATTAAAAGCCGCCGCCGCCGCTTATTATTACTTACGCTTACTTAAGTAAATAAGCTATATACTTAAGTAAGTCCCCCCCTCCTTTTTCTTCCTCCCTCCTTATTATACTTACCGTAGCGACTAGCGCTAACTATCCTTAGTTAAGAATACCGCCTTTATAGCGCTATCGGCAGTGCCTTTATCCGTCCCCGCTGCCCTTATCCCGGCCGTCCGCACTACCCGTAGTAGCGCCGCCGCCGGCCTTATTATGCCCGCCGCCGCCGCCGCCCCTTTTAACCCCTTTGCCGCCGCCGCCGCTTAAATATCCGGCTTAAAAGGCTATCTCCGCGCTTTAAAGGCCGCCGCCGCCGCCTTTAAGGAGGAGGGGGAGGAGGAGGAGGGGGAGGATAAAGATAACGATAAAGAAAAGACTAAAAATAAAGATAAGTAGCGTAGGCCTTAATCGCTTAAGCCGGGTAGCCTTAAATATAACTCCTTTTTCCCTTTTGCTTTATAAGACGCTATAAATAATAAAAAGGCTAAAGTTACCTCCTATTTCCGCTTAAGGGGGAGCTATTAATTACTAGGCTTATTATTTTTATTTATTAGCTTATAAAGGGCTTTAAACTTATTTAAAGCGTTAACGCCTATAAGCTTTTATATAGGCTTTTAAGTTAGGTTTAAGTAGCTATACTACTTAACTAATACCTCTTACCGCTTACCTTTACTTACTTTCCTTTAATAAGCTGCTTTTACTTTCTTAATTATAAATTCCTCTTCCCCCTTAACTAAGATTATAGGGGGCTAAGGGTTTATAACCGCTTAATTAAGTAAAGGGTCTTAAGCCGCTTAGTATAATAAGTTTATATTAATCTTATTATATATCCTTAAAGGTAACCTTTTAAGCTTTATAACTTATAAGCTAATAACTCTTTATACTATAAACTTTATATATAGCTAGTTAAGCTTTTTCTTTAAGCGGCTAGATTAGTAATTATAAAGGTTTAACTAAACTTTATCTTTTAGTGCGAAACTCTTTACTAAAGACCTAAACTTATTAACGTGCTACTTTTAATCTTACGCGGCCGCTGCTATTACCGATTAATAATAGTTTATAGTCTCCTTAAGTTTTTAAATAAAGTAAGTAGCTTAAGCCTTTAGTAAGGCGGCTAGGTGCTCTTCCGCTGCTATATCCGCTACTTAAGGTATTAAAGAAGGGGGTTTAAAGCTATATAACGCAAAGAAAAGGGTTATGCTAATAAACGCTTAAGGCCTGCTATTTAAAGTAAGCTATGCGGCTAAGAGCTAACGGTCTTAGTCTGCTTAGTTTTAAGCTACTATAGCTTATAAGTAAGCTTATACCTTTTAATTAACGCGTTTTAAGCCCTTATTAGTCTATAAGTAATATATAAAGCTAAGTAGCTAAGTAACTTAAAGTAGCTTATAAAGGTGCTATTAAAAGCGCCTTATTTAGTTAAAGCCTTTATCGCTTATAATTAAGGTAAGCTAGCTATATATCCGCGCTTAGTATTAAAAGAAACGTTTTATATATACCTTCGCTTTTATAAAGGGTATTAGCTTAAGCACTACTTCTTTATTAAGGCGGTCTTTAATAACTTATATATAGCGATTCCCCCTTAATATAAGCAGAAGGTCTGTTATAAAATCTATTTAAATATATATTTAAAACCGGTTTAAGATTAATAGTTACTTTAAAAGCCTTTTATAAAGCGCTTACTAAATCTTTATATAGCTATAAATATTATAGTTATAAAGGAAGCGGCGTATATAATGCTATATAAAGGGCTAATAAAAGTCCTTTATAAGACCTACCGCTATGCCTTATTAGCCGGGGTAGCTAACGATACTAAAGTCGTAAATTAGCTATACTAGCTTCCCTTAAAGCTCGTTCCTTAGCTTATCCTCTAGTAAGGCGTTCCTCTTATTAGCTTTTATTATATAAGAGGCGCCTAGCACTTATAACTTACCCTTTTAGCGGAGGTGCTCTTTTAAGTTAATATAGCAGTCCGCTATTTATACTTTTAATCGTAGCTTTAGATTTAAAGAACGCGCGCTAGATTTTACGGCGCGCCGCACGCTTTTATATATACGGTCTTAAGAAGCTAGCCTATCTTAAAAACGCTAAAGGCCTTTATCTTAAAAGATCCTTACTACTTAAGCGCCTAGGCTTACTACTACGCCTTATAGCATAAGAATAAGGGGACAAGGCGCGGACTAATTACCGCTAGTTAAGGCCGGTACTATAAACTAATTACCGCTAGTCGGGGCCGGTACTATAAACTAATTACCGCCGGTCGGGCCG
>JAPEBW010001468.1:0-23713 GCA_027405785.1 Ophiocordyceps robertsii | reverse complement strand
AGGTTTAGCTTATTATTTACTTAAGCCGCGCCTTTTAAGGCGGAGAACCTTAATATTAGCTTATTAAACTTAAATTAGCTAGGTTAATATAAGCGGTCTATAAATTACGTACTATAATACTATCTATAAAAACGCTATAAGTAGTCGTTTTTACTAACTATGTAAGTACTTACGGAATTATATACTAGAAATCCTTATTCCTTACTAATATAAAATCAAATAATAAGCTAGTCCTTACGTCTTAATACTTAAGCTAATTCCCGCTTAAGGTATACTATATTCTAAGCATAAAAACGTTATGCTAAACGCTCTTTTATATTTACCGTATTAAGATAATAAGCCGGTATCTTTAACCTAAAAAGGGGAATTAAAACGTATTTAGGAAAATAAGATAATAGACTGCATATTCCTTTATATAAAAGTATTAATCGAATTGCCGCTCCGTTAAAAAATAATTAATAGATATATAAAGGATATATAATAAGTAAAGATTATAGCGTAGCTTAGTAATAAAGATAGTATTATTAAACTCTTATTTCTTTAGTTATAAAGGTTACTATACTTTACGGAGAACAACGGACGCTAAAGATTATATATCCTTAAAACCTATACTAAGGAGATCGTTAAAAACGCTTACGCTAAATATTTTAATACCGGGCGTACTTATATATAGTAGGATTTATTTAAGAGCTTCTTAATCTTATAGCTTAATAGATATATAGATAAAGCTATAAATAGCTATAATACTTACTACTATAACTAAACTAACTAAAGTAAGATATTAAAGTAACTTATTTTAATTTAAAGCCTACTAGTTTTATACTATATAATAATAATAGACTTTATTATTAAGCTTTTAGTAGTTTAAGCTAAATACTCCTTATAAAAAGATCTTATAAAAACCTTTTTTAATACCTTACTAACTATAATTAATAAATTCTTAAAAGTATATCTCTTTATCTTAAGCAATAACTAGTTTATAGTAAAAGACTAAGTATAAGCGTTATATATTAAGCTACTCCGCGCTAATTAAGGGATTTTAAAAAGGATAATCTTTAACTAAGACGTAAAGTTTACCTTAATATTTTAGCAGACTTTATAGTAAGCCTTCGGATTAAAGCTTTTTTTATTTACCGCTTAGTACCTTTAAACCGATAGCTTATTAAAAAGGCGAAACTAAACTATAAAAATCGCGCTACGATTATTTACCGCTAATTTCCTAGACTTATACTAAACCGATATACTAATCGCCTTTTAGTTTAGCCTTAATAATTCTTTCTCCTTAATAATTTATATAGCCCTTAGTAAGCTTATTATAAGGATAAGAATAGATAACGGCCTTTAGTTCCTTAATAACTGCTTATACTTACGAAACTAAGAGGTCTTATAAGAAGAAGCTAAGTTAGCTATTACTTATACTTAAGCTACTATAAAGGATAGATATAATAAGAAATACCGCCTGCTAAAATTTAAGCTTAGCGATTAAGTTTAGCTATAGCTTAATAAGGGCTACTATATCGCGGATAGTAGACTAAAAAAGCTTTAAAAAAGACGTACTAAGCTATTTAAAGTTACTACTAAAATAAGATAGCTTATATACTAGTTAGATATAAAAAGGTCTTTTAATATTTATTTAGTCGTTTTAATAGTATAACTACGCTTAGCGGACGAGCTAGCTATATGCTTAAGCTTAGTTTAAAATAAAAGGATACTTTACTTAAATAAGTAAAAAGTAAAACGAATCTTAAAAAGCTATATAATAAAGAAAAGTAGCCGAAAGCTAAAAAAAGAGTTCTTTATAGCTTAAAAAAACTAGCTAAGTAGCTATAACTTATAAGTAAATAAAAAAGCGGTCTTCTCGCTAAAGATCGTAAAAGCCTTTAAAAAAGTATAAAAAGAGTTAGCTACTTAAATAGTTTAGATAAAAGTATAACGCGCGGCCTTTATAACTTAATATAAAACTCTTTAACTAAGAGAATTAAGTAGTTAAGCTTAAGTATAAGACTTAAAGGCTATTATAAGTTATAAGAAACCGTAAATTATTATGCTTAAAGTAATTAATTATTTTAATAATAATATACTGCCGTTTACCTTAAGTAATAAAGTCTTTTTAGCTTTATAGTATACTTATTTTAATTCTCTCCGCCGCTTACTTTCTTTTTTTTCCTTTTTTCTTTTTATAACTATATTTCCTTTTACTGCTAGCTATCGCCCGCTATACCCTACTTACTCTTATATATATAACCTTTTTTACCTTAAGCCTATAATTTTAATACTTTTATTATAAGTCTTTTTATTATTTAACGTCTTTTATAGCTTAAACTAGCTATTTTATAACTATTTTTTTTAGCTCGCTTTCCTATAAGCCTTTATACCTTTAATACGAAGGATATAAGTAAGCGCTTAAGCTTTATAGTAATAAAGTAGCTATCCTTTATAGCTTTAAGTCCTTTAATAAAAGCAAAAACCTTTAAGTTTAAGCTTCTATAAAAACTTATACCGCTTTCTTTAACCGCGCTAAAGCTAATAAATTTAACTAAAATTATAGTATTATAAAAAACGGCCTATACTACCTTCTTTAAATACTTAACTTAAACGACCTACCCCTTAGCCTTATACTATAATATAGTCTAAATAGCCGGTTTCGCAGTAACTTAGCTATACTTTTTACTTAGCTCTTACTATCTAAAAGCCCCCGCCGTCTATATATATATTTAAGGCGCGGCCGGAAATCTTTATTAGTAGAATAACTAGCTAATACTTAATGCTTTTAAGTTAGCTAACCTCGCTATAGTTTTAAGATTTATAATAACCGCTATAGTTAGTAAAAACCCGCTTTAACTAAACAACTAAAGCTATATTTACGCTATCCTTCACTATATATTTAAGGCTTAGCTTAACTAGTTTATAGCTAGTTTTATTATAGCGTCGTAAGTTATTATAGCTAAAACCTTATCTTACTTTACCCGCGGTTTAGCTAGCGCTATAAAATCTCCCTTTTAGCTTATAGCCGCTATAAGCCTTAAAGACCTATTCGGTCTTACTTAGCAAATACTTTTTTAACCCGCTGCTATACTTAGCTTAGTTATATAAAGGCGTATAAGTGCTTTATTATCGTCTATCCGCTATCCCTCTTTAACCGGAGGAGATAGTAATAACTAGCCTCGCGATATATTCCGCCGCCCGATTTTATAGGAGCTGCTAATAATAACTAATACGATCCTTAATAAGCCTAGCTTTATAAGCTTATACTCCGGCGATAAGATTATAATAATTAAAAGTTTCCGCTTAGCTATAAACAATATTAAGTTTTACTTATAAGCCTGCGAAGAGTTTAAACGCGACTTAACTTTAACCTTAGTAATAAAATTCCTAGGCTTTAATATCCGCCTTATTAGCCGTACCGACTATATACTTTATATTCTCGCCCTTAAGGCCCCTTTTATAAAGAGGTTTTTTAAGATTATTAAATATATTTAAAACCTTATAAGTAAGGAGTTAAGCACTAAGGCTATTAAGGACTTTATTACTTGCTTTTAAGCGGGAATATAAACGTTTAATACCTTAGTGCTAACTATACTTATTAATATTAGTAGGATAGCTAACCCTAACCTTAATACCTTCTTAGTAGCTCAACGCGCGTTAGTCGGCGGAAAGGTATAGGTAATAGCGCTAAATAAAAAGGATAATAAGTCGGAAAGCCTAGCGATAAAAAGTAAAGGATAACTATAATAGCGGTAGTAAGTAAGATATAATGTTTTACTTATAAGCGGCCTATAAAGCTAGTAAGTAATATAGGAAACTTAGCGGAGGATTAAAAAATAGCATAAAGAGTAAGTAGGATAATAATATAAGATAAAGGCTTAAATAAAGCTAGTCTTTTATAATATATCCCTTTAAGGAATTTAAAAATTCTTTAGTATAAAGACTTCTTATTACCCGATAAGTGCTTAAATATAAGTCTTAAAGGAAAGTTAGAAAACCTTACTATAAGTTTTAGCTAAACGTATTAATCGCCTTAATAAAGATAAAGACGTATAACTAAATAAGATATAAGAATCTATAATAAAGGCCGCTTATAAACTATCTTAAGCTACTTAGCTACTATTAGCTAGATAAGCCGAAAAAACTATTAAAAGGATAAAGACGGCGTATTATTAATATAGTATAAAGACGCTATTATAAAGCTATTACTTAGCGCCCCTTTTACTTTATTCTTATTTTAAACTAATAAGGACGTTAGCTTTTCTATCTTACTTAAAGGAGTTATTATAAAATTTAAACGGCTATACTTAAACTCTTTACTTTACTTTTAAAGAGCTTTTTAAAACCCCGCGATAAAAACGCTTAAAGAATATACTATAAAGGCTTAATTAAGGAGATACGATAAATATTACCGGTCGGACCCCGCTAAGGTTTTTAAGATATAATTATAAAGGCTTAAGAGCTTACTTAACTATAGTTTATAACGTTTTTAACTATAAAAAATACTATATAAACTACTAAGCGGATTCCGCTAGTATCTTTAAAGGATATTTAAGGATTTCCGCGGGATATCTTAACTATAGCTCGACTTATTTCTAACTATAAAAGCACCTTAAAAGATATAAGATAAACTTTACCGCGATTTTTAAGGGATATTTAAGGATATTTAAGTAATTTCCTTAACTATAGTTTATAGAATTTTAAACCGGGCTTATACGTCGTTTCTTTAGCGATTTTATAAGGATATCTACGGTTTATCTATATACTAATAATAAATAGAAGGATAATATAGTTAAAGATCCTTAAACATAGCTTAAAGAACTAAGTATAAAGTAGCTAGCTATGCTTTAAAGAATATATAAGCTTTTTACTAATTCTAAACCCTTATATACGTTTATATACGGTAATTAGTTTATTATACCGGCTTAACTAGCGGTAATTAGTTTATAGTACCGGCCTTAACTAGCGGTAATTAGTCTATAGTACCGGCCTTAACTAGCGGTAATTAGTCCGCGCCTTATCCCCCTATCCTTATGCTATAAAGCGTAGTATAAAGCATAGTATAATATTTTTCTTTAACGACCTTAAGCTCGCTTAAATAATAATATAAGATTATAAAAGCTTTATAGTAATAAACTATTTTAAGGAACTATTAATACTTTGCTAAAACTTAAAAGTAAGGATAATTATAAACTTTAATAAGCAGTTTTAGCTATATAAAGAGATTGATATTACCGCTCTTTTAATAGAAGTCTTTATAAAAAACTTAAATAAAATAAACCCCGCTAAGGACTTTTTATAAAAAGATCTTATAATAAACTATAAGCTTAAAATTAGCTAAACTAAAGACTTGCTTAAACTTATTATTAATAAAAGCGTTTAGATTTACGCTAAAGACTTAAAATATGTATTAAAGGTTTAAAATATCCTTTAATCGTTTCCCCGCTTTTAAAAAGAAGAAAGAGTAGTATATATAAATAAATCTAAATATATATATATTCTTTTAATAAAAGAATAATAATATTTATAAGTTATATTAAGATTATACTTATAAAGCGATAAAGATAAAAAGGTAGTAAATACGATATTTCGCTAGCTAATTAAATAAGGACGATGAAAATAAGTTTATTAGCTAATTGTATTTATAGCGTTAATATTAATAGTATAAAAGATAGTAAATAAAATAGAAAAAAGATAAGTAGTTAGAGACTTATAAAGGAATAACGCTATTATTACTTAAAACGCTAACTTAATACCGCTTTAAAGCGATATTATAAAACGCCTTTAAGGAAAGAAGTTTATTAATATAGTAAATATTTAATTGTTTTTTTATTAGTTCTTAATTTACTAAGACTATTAAGAAAGGTTTATAGTTATAAGCTATTGCGAGCTAAAAGGTTATTTATAATACTTATAAGCTTTAAGAACTCCTTAGTATATATTTAAAAGTTTATTAATAATATCCTCTGTAAATACTCAGAATACGTAGCGGCTTATATAAACAATGTTATTATTTACTTTAATATAGCTAATAAATACCTTAAATACTTAAAGGTAGTATTCCGCGCTTTTTATAACTATAATGTTACTTTATTTAAACTAAAGTGTTTTTTAGTATACCCGTTTACATAGCTCCTTAAATTTAAAGTAAACGCTATTAACTTAATAAATATAAATAAATACGTATAAGCCTTAAGGGATATTGCGTTTTTAAAGAACCTTTAATAGCTTAAGAAATAAATCGGCCTTATTTAATAGCTACGCTATATAGTCCCGTATTTCGCTAAGGAAGTCAATATCTTATAAAAATAAAAGATAAAGCTACTTTAAGTAAAATAGGAAAAAGAAGTCCCCTTAAGGGGCTAAGGATAAGTATAATACGCTATAAAAGCCGCTTTTTAACTTAATTTAAAAAAAAGAAGGCCTTAATAAATCTAATTAAAAATATTATTAAGCCTTATATAATTTACTACTTTAACCCCGCTTAATAACTATTTATTTAAATCGATACGTCTTAAGAATATAAAGTAGTATATAATAAAAACCCTATTTTATTAGTAATCCTAGATACTAAAAGTACTAATATTTAGTAAAGTAAATACCGCTAAATATAAAAAAGTAACTAGTAAAGTAGATACCGCTAGTTATAAGTTATAACTATTAAAGTAGATACTAGTAGTTATAAGGAAAGACGATATAACTTAATAGTTAAAGACGGCTAGTATTAGCTATAAGCGGTATATGTAAAATACGCCTATATTTAGCTTAAGCTAGCTTTGGCTAGTAATAAATTTATATTAAATAGATCGACTAATACTTTATATAATCGACCGATACTTTATATAAAGCTAAGGTAAGAGGCCTCCTTTTAAAAAAGAATAAAATCTCGTAAAAGGTTTTAAGATAAGGATATTTAGTCTTATAAGCTAGTTATAAGTAATAAAGCGTATATTACTTATAACTAATAATAAAGATAGCGTAAGCTATTTTCATTAGCTTAAAAAGTAGTTTAATAACCTTTTAAGTTATAAAAAGTATAAGTTATAGATTAGTATATAAAAGCATATAAAGGTATATAAAAAGAAAGCCTTTAATAGCCTTAAAAAGGTATAAAAGGAGGTCCTTCCTTCTTTTTCTCTTAACTCCTTTCCTTTCCTTCTTTCTTTTTTTTTAGCTAGTTTTAACACGAGAAATCCGCAAAATAAAATACCCTTACTTTATTCGGTCTAGTAGTTAGCACTAAGTCTTCTTCTTTCTTTCTAGCTAGTAAATTTAAATTATATAAATTATGCCTTACTACTTAGCGTAGAAAAAACGCTAAAGGTTTTGTAATATAAAACTCGCTTATAAGAATCTTTATAAACTTAATAGCTTTAATAAAGAATACTTAGTATTTATATACTTAGTAAGTTCTTTTAGCTATTAAGTAGGAGAAAGGTATTTATTATTATTACGTTTATTTAATAATAATAATAAAAAAGAATATTTACTTTTTTAATATTATAACTAGCTAGTTAGCTATAAGCTAGTTTAAAGCATTTAGAGCTTTCTTATCCCTTTACACGCTTTATAGATAGTAGTTTTATTTTAAAGATTAAAGTACTTAAACCTTATACTAAAGAATTAGCTAAGTTATAAGAGTTTATTACTTCTTTTAAAGCTTATTTTTAGTTTTATCCTACTATAATAAATTAAGAAGTAGTAAAGGTTATGTTTATATCTAGCTACTTATAAGGCTTAATAGTAATATAGTTTAAACTAATTCTTAAGGACTATATAGATAATAGTCTTAAAGATAGGAATTCTAAGACGAAGAATATTTTTAAGAATTTCGATAACTTTAAAGAAGCTTTATAAAAAACGTTTAAAATTATAAAGAAGCAACGATTAGCAAAGCATAAATTAAAAAGCCTTAAGTAAGTTACGTCTTTCTCGGCTTACGTAGCTCGATTTTAATAAATAACCTTTAAGCTAAAATAAAAAGATAATACCTTTATAGCGACTTTTTACGAAGGTTTTAAAGAAAAAGTTTAAGACGAAATCTACCGCTTAAATAAGCTAAAGACGCTATTAAACTATATTAGTTAAGCGGTCTAAATATACAATAAGTAGTATAAACGCTAATAGTAGAAAAAGCACCGTTTAACTCTTAGCGGGGTTATAAAGAAAAAGAATAAAAAGCGATAGCGCGACTTAAGTAACGCAATAAACCTTAATACCCTTAAAGCGAGCACGCTAAAGCCCGCTAAGAAAGCTATTTAATGCTTTAATTATATAAATAAAGGCTATATTATAAAAGACTATATTAAGAAGAGGAATTCTTATAAGGGAAGGATTATACTTATTTATAAGAATAATGCCCTCTTAGCCTATAATCCGCGATATACTTTACTACTACCTTTTATTAAAGATACTAAAAAAATCGATACTAAGCTTATTATACTAACCCTTAGTTTATTTAAGACTAGTTTGCTTATAAAGGGTCTTTATAAAGAGGAACTTAATAAAGAGATAAAGATAAAAGCTAAAAGCTTAGATAATTAGCAAAGAAATGCTTTTAAAACTAAGGATAATTATAAGTATAGAACTTCTTAATAGACTATTTACGAAGATAATAAAAACGCTTTTTAATTTAATACGAATATTATACCTTTAAATATAGAGGGTAATAGTAGCTATAATCCTAAAGACCTTAAATTTAACGAAATAAACGAAAAGCCCTCTTTTAAGAAAGAAGAAAGTAATAGGCCTTATACTTCTTTTATAAAATATCTTAATATAGTTATTACTATTAAAGATAAGGCGTATAAGTAGTTATCTTAGACTAGATACTATAAAGACGACTACCTTATATATCTCTCGAATAAGTAAAGAAGCGGATAGTTTCTTAAACTAAAGAAGACTTTTAATAAACCCGCTATAACGATTAAGGAACTTAATATTAATATTAAGGTTTTTATAGAAAACCTTAAGGAGGATATTAAAGCCGATAAAGAGGAACTTATATAAGAAAATACTAATAACTAAATTAAAATTAAATAACTTTTACTCTTTAAATAGTAAAACGAAACGACTATCGAAAACTTTTAAGATAGTAACCTAGCTTTAATAAATAAGATAATTAAGCTTAAAGAAGATTATATATCTTTTTTTACGTATATTATTAATCTAAATAAAAACAAAGACGATTTTAAGAAAAAAAAAAAAGCTAGCTAATAAGCTTAAAAAAGATATAGAATTCCTTAATATAGCTATTAAAAATATATCTAAACGATATAGTAAGTATTTCGAGATAAATTAAAATCTTTATAATAAGAATTATAATTTAGATATACTTTTAAAAGTAAAGAGATTCTTAAAAGAAATGCTTAAAAATAAGCTAAAAGCTTAGTAAAAAGAAATTAATAACTAAAAGTAATAAAAGGAAATTAATCGCAACAAAAGTATTAATATTATTAGTAAAGTAGTTAAGACCTATAAAGCTAGTAAAGATCTAGTTTTAAAAGCTATTAAAAAGCTTAGTAACTTAAATAGACTAGTTTTATAAAAAGAATTAAGATTTACTAAAAAGTCGGTTAACGAGGCAAAAAACTAAAAAGCTTAAGAATAATAAAGCAACTTACTTATGTTAAATAATAATTCTTAAATTATAAAAACAACCTTTTTATTAAAATTAAGAGGATATCGCCTTAACGTATTAGTAGATTGTGGTATAATAAGTAGCTATATTTTTCTTATAATAGTAAATCGTTTAAAATTATATTATAAAAGAAAGAATAAGCCTTATATACTTCTTTTAGCAAAAGGATTACCTTTTAAGTATACTAATAATAAGATTATGCTAAAGACTAATCCTCCTAAGTATACATTCGGGATTTATAACTTTAAAGATTCTTTTAACGTCTTAGCTATAAGCTATATTATTATATTAAGACTACTTTTTTTATAGAAATATAACTATATAATAGATTAAGATAAGGGCCTTTTAAGGTTTAAAGATAATATATTAAACATTCCTCTTTATAGTCTAATAAAGGACGACCCCGAAATAAAACCTCTAAATAATTTTAATATAGCAATATTTAATAATAACTATATAAGAAATAGTAACGACAAGAATAATAAAGCTTTTAATATAGATATAAATATTGCATTAATAGATATTATAATTAAGAACGATAAAACGACTAGTACGACTAAAGATAATACGACTATAATTAGTATAAAGTAAGTAAAAACGATGCTAAACCTTAATAAAGATACTTAAAGCCTTAAAAATAATTATAAGGCTACTTATAATTTATTAAAAGAAAGTATTTTAAATACCTTAAAGGATATTAAGTAGTAACAAGTTAAGTAAAAAGATAAGATTAAGAGGAAACGGAAGAAGGGAAAGATTAAGAATAAGATATATAAAAATAGCTTATAGTGTTTAAAAGGTGCTATTAATTTAAAACACTTAAAAAAGCAAACGCAGTATATAAGACGTTTAACAGGTACTATAAACTTAAAACACTTTTAGGATCGTTATTTAAAAATACTTAGAAATATACTTAAGAGTTATTTTAATATATTTATACTACTACCTAAAGATAAGCTATTATTATAAGGTAGTTAAGATTACGAAATTAAGTTAAAAGAAGGCTTTAAGCTTAGATTCTACAAGATATATAACTTAAATAAGAAATATCTTAAGTTATAAAAGGAATATATCGATAAAAGCCTACGAAAAGGTTATATTAAAAAGTTTAAATTAAAATATAAAGCTCTTATACTATTCGCTCCGAAAAGTAGTAAAGATAAAAAAAGAACTCAACTTTATATTAATTTTAAAGAGATAAATAACGATACGATAAAGGACTAGACTCCGTTACTTTTTATAAGCGAAATAAGAGATAGATTAGCTAATAAGTAGTAGTATATTAAGGTTAACCTTAAATCTACTTTTAGGTAAATACGTATTAAAGAAGGAGACGAATTTAAAATAGCCTTTAAAACGCGATACGGACTTTACGAATTTTTAGTTATGCCTTTAGGATTAACTAATATACTAGCAACCTTTTAAAAGAGAATTAATAGTATATTAAATCCTTATTTAGACCGATTTTATACGGCTTATCTAAATAATATTATTATATACTTTAATACGCTAAAGCAATACTATAAAGAAGTTTATATAGTGCTAGAAGCGTTAAGAAAAGCTAGCTTATATATTTTACTAAAGAAATGCAGCTTTTATATATAAAAGGTAGAATTCTTAAGGTATATAATTACTTATTTTTATATAAGGATAGACCTTTAAAAGATTTCTATAATTAAAGATTAGCTAATTCCTATAAGTTTTAAGGAAATCTAAAGCTTTATAGAATATATAGATTATTATAAGAAGCTTATATCGGACTTTTTAAGATAATTATACCGATATTATTAGTATTAAAAAAAGCTAAAACGGACCCTTTTAAGTAAAGCTAAAAAGTAAACGAAGCTTTTAAAAAGATTAAAGAATTACTTATTAAAAAACCTATATTAAATACTTATAATATAAAGAAGCCGTTAAAATTAAAAATAGATACTTTTAATTTTACATTAAGCGCGTAGTTAGGCTAGCGCGATAAACACAATATTCTTAAACTTATAGCGTTTTATTTAAAGAACCTAGTAAGTATTAAAATTCTTTACTTTATTAACGATAAAGAATTCTTAGCTTTTATACACGCTTTTAAAGAATTTAAGCATTAAATTTAAAGGAATAAATATAAACTTAAGGTTTATATAGACTATAAGAATATTAGTTATTTTAGTACGACGTAGTAGTTAAATACTATGTTAATAAAATAGGCTAAATTCCTTTTAGAATTTAATTATAAGACTATTAATAAGAAAGGTTTTAAGAATAACTAAGCTAATATAATTAGCTAATACCTAGACCTTAACGATAAAAAAGAGCCTTATAAAGAGACCTTATTATTTCTAACTAATAATAGTAATTTAAAGTTAAAGACGTTATATATACTATTTAACGTATAACGAGATCTTACTACTTTTAAATTACTTAAAAAGTCTTATAAAAAACTAAATATAAAAAAAAAATAAGAATTTTAAGTAAGAGGGAAAAATAGCGTTTTATAAAAATAAGCTATTCCTTACCTTAAAGACTAAGAAAATAGTTATAATGGATTTATATTCGCACCTTTTATATAGATATTAAGGTATTATAAAAATATATAATAAGATTAAAAACTATTATAATACTTATAACCGTTATAAGAAAGTCTAAGGAGTTATTAAGTTATACGAAGTATATAATAAAAGTAAGGCTATATAATATAAGCCTTAAAGTAACTTAATTCCTTTAAAGGTTCTTTTAAGACCTTAAGACTTAATAGCCTTAAACTTTATTATAAAATTACTAAATTCTATAGATCTTACGATTAGTATAGAATACGATTTTATTTTAATTAGAGTTAATCGTCTTATAAAGTATAGCTATTTTATTTTAACGTATAAAGCTATAAACGTAGAAAAGTTATCTTATACTTTTATAAGATATATTATAGCTAATTAAGGACTTCTAAGTTCGATTATTTTATATAAGAATCGGAAATCTATTTAGAATTTCTAATAAGGTTTAACGTAAGCCTTAAGTATAAAGTATAAATTATTTACTGCTTTTTACCTTATTTTAGACGGAATAATAAAACGATTAAATAAAACGCTTAAGCAATATCTAAAAATCTATATAAATTATTAATAGGATAATTAGCTTTCTAAATTGCTTATAGTATAGTTAGTTTATAATATCTTTTATTTTAAGCCTATTAAGAATACTCCGGTATTTATAAATTATAGCTTTACCCTTAAACCTTATAGGTCTTTTTTACTTAAAGAAGTTATAGCTAAAAAGGCTATATTAAACTGCGAATAGTTTATTAGCTTATACGGATTTATAAAATAAGAATTAAAATATATTGCTAAAAGGATATCGTATTATTATAATAAAGGATAGTCTTTAAAACCTTCTTTATTTAAAGGCAATAAAGTATATCTTCTAACGAGGAATCTTAAGACTAATAGACTTAATAAGTCTTTAAAGTATAAGAAGATAGGACCTTTAAAAGTTATAAAGAAAATAGGGAAGGTTAATTATAAGTTAGAACTTTTAATTAGTTTACTTATATACCCTATTCTTTATATATCTTTACTTAAGCTAACTTTATAAGAAGCTAAGGTAGTAAGAGAACTAAACTTATAAAAAGTTAAAGAGAGTAAATATATAGTAAAAGCTATATTCGCTAAGAAGATAAAAAATTAAGAATACTTTTATTTAGTAAAGTAAAAGAACTATCTTAGTTCGGATAATACTTAAGAACCTATAAAGCACTTAAAAAATGCTTTAAGAAAGGTTAAGGATTTTAATTAATAAAACCTTAAAAAGGAAGTATTAGCTTCTTTAAGCTAGGATTTCTTTACTATCTTAGATAGTAAAAATAAAAGGAAATCTAAATAAAAGTTTTCTTTTAAAAAGATCTATAAAGATAAAAGATTAGGATTTTCTTTAAAGAATCCTTAAGGTTACTCTCTTTAAAGTAGGATTTCCAAAATATTTTAAATAGTTTCTTAAATGTTAAGAGCAACCTATAAAAAAGGAACGTTTATTTTTTAAAGTTTAAAGAGACCTTAAAAAGGGGAATATATAACGGAAACCTTATTCTATTAGTAATCCTAAGTACTAAAAGTACTAATATTAAGTAAAGTAAATACTGCTAAATATAAAGGAGTAATTAGTAAAGTAAATACTACTAGTTATAAGTTATAACTATTAAAGTAGATATTAGTAGTTATAAGAAAAGACGATATAGCTTAATAGTTAAAGATAGCTAGTATTAGCTATAAGCGGTATAGGTTAAATACGCCTACATTTAGCTTAGGCTAGCTTTAGCTAGTAATAAGATTAGTATAGAATAGATCGACTAATACTTTATATAATAGACTAATACCTTATATAAAGCTAAGGTAAGAGGCCTCCTTTTAAAAGAGGATAAAATCTTATAAAAGGTTTTAAGATAAGGATATTTAGTCTTAAAAGCTAGTTATAAGTAATAAAGCGTATGTTACTTATAACTAGTAATAAAAATAGTATAAGCTATTTTTATTAACTTAAGAAGTAGCTTAATAACCTTATAAGTTATATAAGGTATAAGTTATAGATTAGTATATAAAAGTATATAAAAGTATAGAAAAGGAAAGCCTTTAAGTAGCCTTAAAAAAGTATAAAAGAAGGTCTTTCCTCCTCCTTTACTTAACTTGTTTCCTTTTTTTCTTTTTTCTTTTTTAGCTAGTTTTAATATAAGAAATCCGTATAATAAGATACCTTTACCTTATTTCGTTTAGTAGTTAGCACTAAGTCTTCTTCTCCCTTTCCGGCTAGTAAATTTAAATTAGATAAATTACGCCTTACTACTTAGCGTAAAAGAAATACTAAGGATTCCGCAATATAGTAGCTTTAGCCTTTTACTTAAAGGAAGGTATAAAATGAAATAAAAAGACGTTACTAGCTTAAACTAAAGTCTAGCTTGTTATTTACTTAAGCCGCGCCTTTTAAAGCGAAGAGCCCTAATATTAGCTTATAAAGCTTAAAGTAGCTAGTTTAGTATAAGCAGTCTATAAGTAATATATTATAATACTATTTATAAGAACGCTATAAGTAGTTATCTTTATTAACTATATAAGCACTTATAAATTTATATCTTAAAAATCCTTATTTTCTACTTTTATAAAATCTAATAATAAGCTAGCCCTTGCTTTTTAATACTTAAGCTAATTCCCGCTTAAAGTATACTATATCTTAAGTATTAAAAACGTTATACTAAACGCTTTTTTACGTTTACTATATAAAGACGATAAGCTAGTATCCTTAAACTAAAAAAGAGAATTAAAACGTATTTAGGAAAATAAGATAATAAACTACGTATTTCTTTATATAAAAGTATTAATTAAACTACCGCTCCGCTAAAAAATAATTAATAGATATATAAAGGACATATAGTAAGTAAAGATTATTATATAGCTTAGCGATAAAGATAGTATTCTTAAACTCCTATTTTTTTAATTATAAGGGTTACTATACTTTATAAAAAACAATAAACGCTAAAAACTATATAATCTTAAGACTTATATTAAGGAGATCGTTAAAAATACTTATGCTAAATATTTTTATACTAGCCGCACTTATATATAGTAAGATTTATCTAAGAGCTTCTCGATCTTATAGCTTCGTAAATATATAAATAAGGTTAAAAATAGTAACGATACTTATTACTATAACTAAACTAATTAAAGTAAGACGTTAAGGTAGCTTATCTTAATTTAAAGCTTATTAATTTTCTACTATATAATAATAATAAACTTTATTACTAAGCTCTTAGTAGTTTAAGCTAAATAATCCTTATAAATAGATCTTAAAAAGAACTTCTTTAATACCTTATTAACTATAACTAATAAATTCTTAAGAATATATCTCCTTATTTTAAGTAATAATTAATAAATAGCGGAAGATTAAGTATAAGTATTATAAACTAAGCTACTCCGCGCTAATTAAGGGATTATAAAGGGGATAATCTTTAACTAAAATATAAAGTTTACTTAAGCATTTTAGCGGACTTTATAGCAAGACTTTAAATTAAAGCTTCTTATATTTACTATTTAGTACCTTTAAACTAATAGATTATTAAAAAGGCGAAGCTAAACTATAAACAATCGCGCTATAATTTTATACCGCTAATTCCCTAAACTTATACTAAACTAATATACTAATTGCTTTTTAGTTTAGCCTTAATAATTTCTTCTTTTTAGTAATTTATAAAGCTTTTAGTAAGCTTATTATAAGGATAAGAATAAATAATAGCTTTTAGTTTTTTAATAACTACTTATACTTATAAAACTAAGAGGTCTTAAAAGAAAAAGCTAAGTTAGCTATTACTTACGCTAAAGCCGCTATAAAGAATAGATATAATAAGAAATACTACTTACTAAAGTTTAAGCTTAGCGATTAAGTTTAGCTATAGCTTAGTAAAGTTACTATATTTTTAATTATAAACTAAAAAAACTTTAAAAAAGATATATTAAGCTGTTTAAAGTTACTACTAAAGTAAGATAGCTTATATACTAGTTTAATAATAAAAGATGCTTTAATTTTATTTAATTGTTTTAATAGTATAACTATGCTTAGTAAATAAGCTAGCTATATACTTAAGCTTAGTTTAAAATAAAAGAATATTTTACTTAAATAAGTAAAAAGTAAAATAAATCTTATAAAGCTATATAATAAAAAAAGATAGCGGAAACTTAAGGAAAGAGTTTCTTATAGCTTAAAAAGGCTAGCTAAGTAGCTATAACTTATAAGTAAATAAGAAAGCGGTTATTTCGCTGAAAATCGTAAAAGCCTTTAAGAAAGTATAAAAAAGGTTAGCTACTTAAGTAGTTTAAATAAAAGTATAATATATAGCCCTTATAACTTAATATAAAACTTTCCGACTAAAATAATTAAGTAGTTAAGCTTAAGTATAAAACTTAAAAGCTACTATAAGTTATAAAAAACTATAACCTATTATGCTTAAAGTAATTAGTTATTTTAAAAATAATATACTGCTATTTACTTTAAGTAATAAGGCCTTTTTAGCTTTATAGTATATTTATTTAAATTCTTTCCGCTACTTAGCCTTTCTCCTTTCTTTTTTTCTTTTTATAACTATATTTTCTTATACCACCGGCTTTAGCCCGCTATACTTTACTTACTCCTATACGTATAACTTTTTTTACTTTAAGCTTATAATCTTTATATTTCTATTTTAAGTCCCTTTATTATTTAACGTCTTTTATAGCTAAAACTACCTATTTTATAACTACCTTTTTAGCTTACTTTCTTATAAGCCTTTATACTTTTAATATAAAGGATATAAGCGGGCGTTTAAGCTTTATAGAAATAAAGTAGTTATTCTTTATAGCTTTAAGTCTTTTAGCGAGAGTTAAAACCTTTAAGTTTAAGCCTTTATATAAACCTATACTGCTTTTTATAGCCGCGCTTAAGCTAACGGATTCGACTTTAATTTTAGCACTATAAAGAATAGCTTATACTACTTTATTTAAATACTTAACTTAAATAACTCGCCCCCCGGCCTTATACTATAATATAATTTAAATAGCCGGTTTTGTAGTAACTTAGCGATACTTCCTACTTAGCTCTTACTATTTAAAAGCCCTTACCGCCTATATAATATTTAAGGCATAGCCGGAAATCTTTACTAATAAAATTACTAGCTAATACTTAACGCATTTAAGTTAGCTAACCTCGCTATAATCGTAAGATTTATAATAGCTACTATAGTTAGTAAGAACCCGCTATAGTTAAACGATGAAATTAATATTTATGCTATTTTTAACTATATATTTAAAGCCTAGCTTAACTAGTTTATAGCTAGGTTTATAATAGTTACTTAGGCTATTATAGCTAAAACCTTATCACGCTTTATATATAGTTTAGCCCGCGCTATAAAATCCTCTTTTTAGCTTAAAGCCGCTATAAGCTTTAAGGACTTATTTAGTCTTACTTAGTAAACGCTCTTTCCTTTAGCCGCTATACTTAGCCTAGCTATATAAAGGCGTATAAGCGCTTTCTTATAATCTATCTACTATCTTTTTTTAACTAAAAAGGATAGTAATAACTAGCTACATAATATATTCAGCCGCTTAATCTTATAAAAGCTGCTAATAGTAATTAATATAATCCTTAATAGGCTTAGCTTTTTAGGCCTATACTCTAGCGATAAGATTATAATAATTAAAAGTTTCTACTTAGTTAAGAACTATGTTAAGCTTTACTAATAAGCCTATAAAAAGTCTAAACGCGACTTAACTTTAACTTAAGTAATAAAATTCTTAAGCTTTAATATCTGCTTTATATAGTAAGTAATACCCTTCGTAAGCTAAACCTATTTATACTTAGCCTGTAAATATTAAAATTAAGTATAGCTTTAAGCCCTTTAGTAAGAATAGTAGTAATATTAAATAAAGAAAATTTTAGTCTCTTTTAAGTACTAAAAAAAAGACGCGCTTATTAAGCCTTAAGAAAAACCTTAACTATAAGCTAAGAATATAAGGAGATTTAACCTATTAAGACTGCTAAAAGTCTCCTTTAATAAAGTTTAAAAAAATAATAAAGCTAGTATATTTTAAGAAGTAAACTGTTTTATTAACTTTATCCGCTAAAATGCTAATAAAAGCAAGGCCTATATATATAAATTAGCTATTTTAATGCCCTTTTTCCTTTAAAGAAGTATAGTAAAAAAGTATTTTAAAGACCTTTTAAAGATAAAATAAATAGAGCTTAATAAGCTTAGTATTAAACTAAGCCGATAAATTTCTACCTTATAAAAACAGTTCGGAATCTGCTTAAATATAGCGATATAAGCACTTAATAAAAAGCACTTTACTATAAAAGATATAATAATAAAGTCTAACTTTAAGTATTAAATATTACGCTTATAATATAACGCGAAGGCCGCGCTTTATAAGCTAAACTACTTAATTATAATAATTTACTAAAAGCTAAATATATATTTATAAGAATCCTTATAACGTTTAATAAGAAACGAGGATATTAATAAATAGATTAATAAGTATAAAGAAATTCTTTTTTAGCTATAAGTTAAATATATTTAAAGATCTTAAAAGAACTTATTAGCGCGAAAGAAATAAGTCTAATTTATAAAAAAGCGAGGGCCGATTAACTATACTTTATTTATACTTAAAAAAATAGTTTAAGACGCCTTAGCTATCTATAAAAAGCTTATTAAGACCGCGGGTTACGTTTTTAAACTGCTTAGTAAAAGCAAATATACTATAAGCTTTATAGCGCTTATTAAGTTAAAGAGGAAACCTATTTAAATAGCTAAAGATATAAGCTAAGGTCTTTTAGCTTAAAAAAGAAAGAACTCTTTAGACTATATACTTATTAATACTAAAGCTAAACCGGGTATACTTTATAATTAAGAGAAGAACTATAATAAAGACTAATAATTATTTAAGGGACGAAGAGTGTAATATAAAAAAAGCTTAAATAAATACCGATAAAGGCTTAAAGAAAACTATAATCTATATTATATTAAACTAAGTTTAAAAAGCCGATAAAGTATATAGATTTTATAGTAAAGCATTCCCCTTAAGGAATAAGCTTTATTAATATATTAAAGATAAATAACCCCTTAACCTTAGCTAAGATATTACTATAAAAAGATATATTATTATTATTAAATTTATACTAAAGACTTAATTTAAATTTTTAGAAATTCGATGTTTTTAAAATAAGAGGGAAAAACTAAAGTGCTTAAGGTAAAACCTCCCCTCTTTTATAGCTAGTCCGCCTCGTATAAGGTCTTATAACTTTATATAAGGAAATAAGGGGTGCGCCTTCCGCCGTAAGTATATCCCGCTCGCTAAGTAGTTTAACGCGGCTTAGTTAAGCCTAGGCCGCCTTTAACTTAAGCGGCCCGCGGCCCGGATCCTTAAAGCTCTAGACTTAAGGTATAGGCAGTAGCTTATCTTTTATCCCCTTTCGGCCGCCCCCTTAGTATAAAGGCGGGGGGGGTAAGCGGGGTTCTGTTTTATGCTTTAGCTGCGGGTAACGCGGCTTTAAAAAGTAGGCTTAAAGCGGGCTTTTTTAATAAAATTTCAGTACTTTATAGTACGCGTATATTCTTAATCGGGCCTATTATATATTCGCGCCGCGCTTTTTAGTTATTAATCCCGTTTATAGTCTTTAGGATAAAGCCTCTTACGCGCCGCGCGCTTATATATACCTTTCTCCTCTCTCGCTAAAAACGCGCCTATCCTTTATACTTGCCTATTTCTTATCCGCTAACCTATCTTTAACGTGCCTCCGCCTTTTTACTATTATTAAGCTATTACTATTACTATCGCTATGCTTAAAAAGAAGGTTACCTTTTTTAATCTTAATATAGGCCCTCTCTTTAAGTTATTAAGTTAAGATACTAAAGATAAGGACGCTTAAGCTTGCCGCGGTACTAAATATAAAATCCCTTACTATATATATATAGGCCGCTTATTAAGCGACGATATGCTTATAGTTTTTTAAGGCTACTAAAACTAAGCTTCTATATATCTAAGCTATATCCGCCGCTTAAGTATATATAACTCGTATTATTAACCTTCTCTTAGCTATCTTTATAAAAGCGTGCGTTGCTTATGCTTTTAATAATCGTTTTTATTTTTAAGTAAGTAGTCTTATATTAAATCCGCTCTCGCTACTTAGCTAATCCCTTTTATAGCTTATTACTATTAGTAAGGACGTAGCTTATAAGCTTTACGCTATATAAAAGGAGTCGTATAAGACTAGTAGGCTTATTAAGCGCTTTATATATATAAAGCTTACCTTTATAGCGATAAAGCTCCGGTAACGCGCCGGAGCTACTACGGCCCGCGCTTTTACGTTTAAGGCCGCCCTTAGTTTAGCCTTACTTAACGAAAATATTAAGCTTCTTACTTTTACCTTTAGCCGTTTTATTAATAACGCGCGCGCGGCCTATAAGGCTAACGCTAAGTTCGCTAATAAGCTTACCGGTACTATTATAGTTATATACTAAACCGTTTACTTTATAGCTTAAACTATAGTAAGTATAAAAAATACGATATTTATAGTAGATAACTACTTTAGCTTTAGCG
This sequence comes from Ophiocordyceps robertsii, assembly GCA_027405785.1. Classification (NCBI taxonomy): domain Eukaryota; kingdom Fungi; phylum Ascomycota; class Sordariomycetes; order Hypocreales; family Ophiocordycipitaceae; genus Ophiocordyceps; species Ophiocordyceps robertsii. The sequence goes on along the minus strand of JAPEBW010001468.1, from coordinate 2,992 downwards.
GTTATAAGGGCTAGGATATCGCTATTAAGAGACGTTTGCTTAATTAAGACTTAGTATAAGCCTATACCGCCCTCGCCCCGCTTAAGCCTACGCCCTTTAAGATCTTTATCGTTTTAAAGGATTTTAAGGCTAAGGCTAAGGCTAAGGAGAAAGCTTAAGCTAAGGCTCTTGCTAAAGCTTGTGCTTAAAAGCGCGCCGCTCTTACTTAAAAGCTTAAATATTAAGGGGCGCTTAAGTATAAGGGTAAGGGAAAGGCTATTAAAGCTAATATTATATTTAACTTAAAGGAGCCTAACTTTAATATTAGTAATAAAGAACTAAGGGAGGAGGACGGGGGCGATAATAATAAGGAGGCTAATATTAAAGGCCTTAAGGAAGAGGACGGCCTTTAGCCCGGCCTTAACGCTGCCCTTATTTTTTCTAATACTAATAGTAGTAATAATAACGTTAGCGATATTAATAATAAAGAGGAAAACCTTATTTTAACTTTTATTATACTTACTTTTAGCCCGCTACTTAGCTATAGCGTTCTTTTAGCTACTTAAAAGCATACTTATAGCCTTTTTAAAAGCAACGCCTTTAAGGCTAACGACTTTATAATTACTACCTTAAAGCGTGTTTATATTGCCCTTGCTCTTAACTTAGCGGGCTAAAAAAAGGAGACTAAAGACCTTAGCTTAAACTTTAAATACTACTAGTTTTTTACTTATAATAAGGCCGGGTTACTCCCTCTTAACTTCCTTATAATACTTAACTCGGCTTAGTTAACTAAGTATTATTTAAGTCGCCTTACTTAGTACTACGCCTTATAGCATAAGGATAAGGGGATAAGGCGCGGACTAATTACCGCTAGTTAAGGCTAGTACTATAGACTAATTACCGCCGGTCGGGGCCGGTACTACGGACTAATTACCGCCGGTTAAGCCGGTATAACGGACTAATTACCGCACATAAACGTATATAGGGGTTTAAAAATAATAAAAAGCTTATCTATTCTTAAAGGCATAGCTAGCTACTTTATACTTAGTTCTCTAAGCTAATTCTAAGGATCTTTAACTATACTATCTATAGTATATAGAGTAAACCGTAGATATCCTCGTAAAATCGCTTAATAAACTAAATATAAGCCCGGTTAAAAACACTATAGACTATAATTAAGGAAATCCCTTAAATATCCTTAGATATCCCTTAAAAATCGCGGTAAGGTTTATCCTATGTCTTCCGGGGTGCTTTTATAGTTAGAAACGGGTCGAACTATAGTTAAGATATCCCGCGGAAATCCTTAAAAATCCCTTAAAGATACCGGCGGAATCCGCTTAATAGTTTCTACGGTATCTCTTATAGTTTAGATATATTATAAACTATAGTTAAGTAGGCTTTTAACTATCTATAGTTTTATCTTAAAAACCTTAGCGGGGTCCGACCGGTAATATTCGTCGTATCTTCTTAAGCGAGCTTTTATAGTACGTGCTTTAAGCGTTCTTATCGTAAGGTTCCGTAAAGCTTCCTTAAGAGTAAAGTAAGGAGTCCGGGGGTAGCCGTTTAAATTCCGTAATAACTCCCTTAAGTAAAAAAGAAAAGCTAATATCCTTATTAGTTTAAAGTAAGGATAAAGTAAAGGGGGTGCTAAGTAATAGCTTTATAGTAGCGATTTTACGCCGTATTAATAATACGCCGTCCTTATCCTTTTAATAGTTTTATCGGCCTATCCGGCCGATAGTAGCCGGGTAGCTTAAGATAGTTAATAAGCGGCTTTATTATAGATCCTCGCCTTATATTTAGTCGTACGGCTTTATCCTTATTAAAGTAATTAGCGTATCCGGCTAGAACTTATAATAACGTTTTTCTAACTCTCCTTTAAGGCGTGTGTTCGGGCCCTTACCGGGTAGTAAGGAGTCTTTACGCTAAGGTATACTTAAGTTCCCTAGCAGGATATATTATAAGAGACTAGCTTTATTTAGGCCTTATCTTATATTATTATCTTACTTACCTTTCTTACGCCGTTTTTTAATCCTCCGCTAAGTCTCCCGTTTTACTTACTAGCTTTATAGGCCGCTTATAGGCGAGATATTATATCCTACTTACTGCCGCTATTATAGTTATCCCCCGCTCTCCGTCGCTAGGCTTTTTAACCTATTATCCTTTTTATGCGGCGCTACTACTTATGCCTTTCCGCTAACCGACGCGCGTCTAGCTACTAAGAAGGTATTAAGGTAAGGGTACGCCGTCCCGCTAATATTAATAAGTATAGTAAGCACTAGGGTATTAAACGTTTATATTCCCGCTTAAAAGCGGGTAATAAGGTCTTTAATAGCCTTAATACCCGATTCTTTACTCTTAAGGTTTTAAACGTGCTTAATAGTCTTAAAGAACCTCTATATAAAGGGGGCCTTAAGGGCGAGAATATAGAGCGCGTAGTTAGTGCGACCGATAAGGCGGATATCGAAGCCTAAGAACTTTATTACTTAAGTTAGAGTTAAGTCGCGTTTAAACTCTTCGCAGGCTTATAGGTAGAACTTAGCGTAGTTTATAGCTAGGCGGAAACTCCCGATTATTATAATCTTATCGCCGGAGTATAGGCCTATAAAGCTAGGTCTATTAAGGATTATATTAGTTACTATTAGCAGCTCTTATAAGATCGGGCGGCGGAATATATCGCGAGGCTAGTTATCGCTATCTCCTCCGGTTAAAGAAGGACGGCGGATAGACTATAGTAAGGCGCTTATACGCCTTTATATAGCTAGGCTAGGCGTAGCGGCGGGCGGGAAAAGCGTTCGCTAAGTAAGACTAAATAGGTCCTTAAGGCCTATAGCGGCTATAAGCTAAGAAAGGGATTTTATAGTATAGGCTAGACTATATATAAAGTAAGATAGGGTTTCGGCTATAATCGCTTAAAACGCCGCTATAAACCTAGCTATAAACTAGTTAAGCTAAGCCTTAAATATATAGTTAAGGATAGCGCAGACGTCGTTTTAGTTATTTAGCTAAAGCG
>JAPEBW010001467.1:0-23735 GCA_027405785.1 Ophiocordyceps robertsii | reverse complement strand
TAAGGAAATATGTATAGTATGCAGAATTGTATAGCGGATTTAATGTATATTTCAGCGTATTTATGTTATGTGTTATTTATGCTGTATTTAGCCTATAGGCTGCGGGAGAGTATATTTTACTCCCTTACCAGGCTCATAACCACAAAATGTCAATCCGTCCGACTATGTAAAAGCATTGCGCGCTAGTTATCACATAGTCGGATAATTAACGTATATAGCGGATATAGCGGATTTGCACCTTAACACTCCGCTAAAACCCCTTCTTACCCTAAGAATTTCCTTCGAATTTTCTTTACCTATCCCTCCCGACTTTTTTTTCTTTTAACCCTTCTTAAGTTTAGAATTAACTTTTCTTTACTTACTTATTTTATCTTACTAAAGATATTTAAAATAGTAAGCTAAAAAGAATATAAGTTTTTAAAGTTAAAGAGTAATATAAATTACACCTTATAAACTATAAAAATATAAGTAATTCTTATTAAAGAAAACCTTATAGCTGCTTTAAAGTAAGCTAGTTACGCTAAAACAAAAAAGGCTTTTACCTGAATTTTCCTATGCTTAAAAGATAGTCCCTTAATATAAATTAAGTACGTAATAACTACTAAAGATGCTTAAAAAGAGCTATAAAAGCTATATAATCCCTCGAATTTCTTTTTAATTTATTTACTTATAAAATAGCTATTTAACTTAAGTCCCTCGGACGTATAGTAAGAAAAATACTTATATAAGGTAAAGAAAGTTTATAAGGAATTAAAATCTCGAACAATAGATATTCCGGAAGTAGTTTTTATAGTTTAGATTTTAAATTCCCTAAATAAGAAATTTAAAAGCTATATAATTAATATTATATAAAGCCTTAAGTATAATTTTGCCGCTTTTTTTTAAGACTTTTATAGCTAGTCTTTTAAACGAAGCTTAAAGAGTAAAGGATATAAAGGAATTTTTAGAGAAAGCTTTTTTAATACGAAAAGAGCCTTAGAAAAAACAGGGGAATTCCTTAAATTCTTACTATAAAGAATATAAAAAAGTAGGCTATTAAGTAGCTAATTGCTTCCGACTTTACCTTAAAAAAGCTCTTTTTTAAAAAGTGCTTAAAGGGAAGAAATTCAACGATTTAAGTAAGGTTACTAAAAAAAAGGCCTACCTTAAAAAACTCTTCCTTTTCCTTTCCTTTTAAAAAGGAAAGATTAAAATAAAAGGTAAAAAAAGTAAAATTAAGCAAAGAGAGAGAAAAGGTCTTATATTTAACCGAAATAGACCTTAATATAAATCTTATCGACCTCTTTAGTTACCCTCTTTAAGCAGCGCTTTTTATATTTTCTCTTAAGCTCTTACTCTTACTCTTAAGGTAGTTTTAAATAACCCTCTAAAAGTAATTTTAACCTCTATAAAAGAACCCCCTTTAAAAGTAGATTGAAAAGCTAATAAAGATACTCTTTTAAGACCTTTAAAAGCCTTACTCCCTTAAACCTAAGAATTAGTATTAAAAGCAAAAAAAGGAGGATTTCCTAGATATAGTAAAAGGACTTTTAATTTTATATAGAATACTAATGCTACTAAGTATATAGTTATAAATAAAAAATCACCTTATTAACTATAAAGAGATTAAGACTAAAGTCTGCTAAAGAAAAGCTTTTATTATATTAATAAAAAGAAAAGGGGATTTTGTATTTAAATTTTATACTTTAAAACTAAATATACTTTTAGAGATTGTTTTTATATACTTAAAATTAAAGTCAATATTATTAGCTAGTAATATTTTAAGAATACCTATGTCTTTATAGGCAAGGACAAGGTCTTTCTTTTAAATAATAAGGCGTAGATTCTTATTAAAAGATATCTTAAAAATAAACTTTACTATATTTCTCTAAAACCTTTTCTAAAAAGGAATTCCCTTCTTATTACCTTTTTAAAGGCAAAGGATATAGAATTTTATAATTAGCATTTACGCTTAAAGCATATAAATTATAAGGCAATTTAAAAAGTATTAAAAAGGTATAATAAAGATATAAAGATGCCTTTAAAAGAAAAAGGTAAAATAACATAATGCGAGATTTATATAAAGGCAAAAGCTATGAATAAGGTAAATAAATAACCTTTAAATAAGACCTATTCCTACCTTAAAAAAAGAGTATTAAATATTTAAGGCCTTATTTAAACGCCTACTTAAAATAAATATTACTATTATATCTTTTTCTTAGATATAAGAGCCCGGTTTCTAGACTTATATCTTCTTTAAAGTAAGGGGGAAGCTATAAAAAGGTTCTTAGAACTTAAATATAAGGTTAGAAATAACCTAAATAAGACTAGGATTAAGAAAGTATTTTTAAATAGTGTAAGGAAAAATATATATAAGATAAAAACACACTATAAATAATACAGTATCTTATTTAATTCGAGCGCTCTTAAAACATAAAAATCAAATAGTAAAATAAAGAGAATAAATTATACTATATTAAAAAAAGTCCGTTCTTTATTATATATAGTAAGACTACCTAAATATCTATAGGGTAAAGCTATTTTAATAGCTACTAACCTATATAATAGATCTTTATATTTAGCTATAGGTTTTAAAAGCCTTATAGAAAAAAGGGATAATATTATTATACCTTTTAAAACCTTAAATAAAATTAAGACCTTTAAAAGCCTTATTTAAAATACGAATAAGGACCTTAAAGATAAGCTTAAAGCTAGAGCTTTTAAGAGAGTTATTATAGACTATAGTAAAAATGCTTATAAAGTCTAGGATTTTTCTAAGAGAAAATTAATAGTCTTTAGAGATATTACTATACTAGAAAATAGGTTTATAGATAACTCTTTTAGTCTTATTAAAGACTTCGATTTTAAAGCAATTTTTAAGAATAAAGATAAGCTAAAAGCTTATAGCCCTATAAAGGAAGGTCTTTTAAAAGAAAGTACTAAAGAAATTCCCTAAGTCTTTATAGAAAAAGGTTCTTTAAATAAAGATAAAGATCCTAGCCTTACTAATTATATAGTAGTAAGATTCCTTAAGAAGCTTAACGGGTCTTATACTAACTATATAGATTACCTTAATATATACTTACTTTTAAATAGTAATTATAAAGAATCTTTTTTAGTTATAATAAAATAAAACAAGAATTAAAGTCTGCTAAATACTTATAAATACGCAATAAATAGTCTTAATCTAGCTAGCTAGAAAAGTACTATACTAAAGAAAATAAACTAAATAATAAAATTTAATATTTAGGAATTTGCCTATCTCCTTAGCAATAAGAAGGCTTTAAGTAGCAGTTAGGTTTATATTATTTAGAAAAATAGTTAAAACTAAATTATTAAATATAACGCCCGTTTTATAATTTAGGGATTAAAGTGGATATACGGCTTAGATTACTTAAAGACCTTCTTAATTACGGCTAGACCTAAATCTATTAAAATTCTTCTTATTTTAGCATTTTTAAATAATTATTAAGCTATATAAATAGATATTACGAATGCTTTTATTTACGCTAATATAGATTTAGAAGTATATATAAATCTTCTTATAGGCTACGAACAATATGCTTTTAAAGACTATTATTCTAAGAATAGATCTTATTATTAAGAAAAAAGGATAAATCTATTAAGATTTATAGACTTATATAATAAAGGTTTAATAAAGGCAAAGCTAAAGAAAGCATTATACGGTCTGAAACAAAGCTTAAAGCTTTAGTATACTAATTTAAAAAATATACTAAATTAACTCGGATTTCTCCCCTTTTTATTAAAAAAGGGAGTATTTATAAATAAACGCTAGAAAATTGCTTTAGCAATCTACGTAGATAGCTTTCTTATAGTAAGGCCCTTAAAAACCATAATAGAAAAAAGACTATTTAAAGAATTAGCTAAATATTTAGATTTTACTATACTAAGAGATATAAAAGACTTCTTAAGTCTAAATATATATATTAACTAAGAAAGAAAAAAGCTATATATATCCTAAGGAAAATATACATTAAATAAAATAAAGGAGTTTAATAAAGAAGCTATAAGCACTTTAAATACGCTTATTATAGTAAGATTAAAGCTAGTAAAAGCTAAGGAATTACCCTTAAAAGAGGTAATATTATAATTTTAAAAGAAAATAGGATCCTTATTATTTCTAGCCTCATTTATAAAGCCGGATATGCTTTATTTAGTTATATTTTATACGAGATTCGCTGCTAAACTAAATAATACGTATATAAAGACTTTAAATCCTTTTTTTAAATATTTAAATAAATACCTTAGCCTTAGGATTAAATACACGTATAATATTCCTTTAGACTTTTTATATTTAAAGGGGATACTAATACTAGTTAGGCCTTAGATTTAAAAAACGCCTACTTCGTCTTAAGGTACTATTTTTATATATATAATAACGTTATACGTTAGGCTTGTTTTAAGCAAAAGTTAGTTACTCTCTCTATATATAAGGCAGAATATACAGGCCTTAAGGAGGCTACTAAAAAAGCTATTTATTTAAATAGTCTTTTTATTATAATAACTAGGGATTTATCTATAAAGACCTTTAATAGTATTTCTTTTATTTTAACGGATAATACTACTACTATTTAATTAGTAAGAAATCCGGAGTTTTATAAGCGTACTAAATATATACAAGCTATATATTACTATACGAGAATAAATATAAGAAATTAAGAAATTAAGATCTTTTACGTTAAATTAAAAGATAATATAGCTAATACTATTAAAAAAGTAATAACATATACAAAGTGTTATATTATACTAAAGACCTACAATACCTATAAAGGAGCAAAAATACGTATAAAGTATTATATTATTAAGGGGCTTATAGTAAGGGGCTATTTATATATATATATATAGGGGTATTTGTTCCCTTTTTTTAAGAGGGATAACGTAAAATATAACTAATAAGTTCTTCGTTTAATTAGTATATATACATTTACTTAAAGATTATTTATTTAATATTAATTAGTAATTATACTAAACCCTTAGTAATAATTATAAATTAATAAGAGTAAAGAGATAAAAGGTAGTAGAAATAATAATAACTACCCGACGTGCTAAGTCCTCTTTTAGGTTATATAGCGCTAAACTTAAGAGAAAAGATTAACTTTATTAATAACGTTAAGAACGTACCCCCTTTACTAATAAAAGGATAGCATTATAAGATAATAACCCGTCCTTTAAATCCCCCGCTTCCTTAGTATATTAATCCTTCCTTTAACCGGATATCGTAGATAACGATCTCGTATCGTATAATAAGATAACTATATATAGTAAAATCCTACTATAAGTCTAAAAGAAAGCAATAAGCCCGGAATACTAAGATACCGTCCTTAATATAACGATCGGCCCTTTTAGTACTAAACTTACTATATATATTATACGTATTATATATAATACCGTATAATTCGGTATAAAAAGGAAAAGCCTTGTTAATCTTATTTACTTTAAGCTCGCTAATTAAAAGACTTTTTCATTCTTATAGATTTACTATACCTTTAGCTAGGAACTGATTTATCTTATCGAAGACTGCGGAACTATACTATTAAGAAATAAATCAATATCTTAAAAGCTTATATAGTTAATTTAATAAAACGAGCTCCCCCCTTTTAACCTAGTTAGACCGCAATATTAATATTAACCTTAAGTACTTATATCTTTATACCTTAAGAATAATACTTTAAGACCTTAAGTATAATCCCTTATACGTTTAGTATTAGTACGGTTTAGCTAAGAACTTATAGATATAACTACCTTAAATAGCCGACTATACTAATAAAGATTAATTACCTTAACAGTCTTAGACTTATACGAACTCCTACCTATTTAGACTATTTAAAACGGACTAATTACCTTAAATAAGGTTATAGCCTTTTAAAAAAAATAGCGTATAAACTAAAACTATTCTAAAAAACCGTACGATATCTTAGCTAATAAAATAAAATTATTTATTAGTTATTGCTATTATATTAGTATTATAGAAGACTAATTCTATATAGTACTACTAAATATTCTTTTTAAACGTGCTTAAGACTATTACCTTTATTATATCGGACTAAATAGCACGTTTTATAAAATATACTATAAGCTAGATAACTACTTTAATACTTATATTAACTACTCTTAATACTAAGCGGATTAAACCTTAATAATATTCTAAATAGTATAATAAAAAGACCCCGGAAAGAGCCTCCTTAAGACCCTTAAAGACCTTATTAATAAACTACGCTTTATCTAAAAAGCACTTAAGAAAGACTACTAAGGAGACGTATAACTATATACTATAATTATATAAGCTTACTATAAAGTACTAAAACTAGAAACCGTAATAATTCTTAAAGAAGAAACGTGCGAAGATTTTATAAACTAGCTATAATTTATACTTTTAGTCGCTACTAACCGCATAATAATATAGTACTATATTAATAGGAGATACGATAATAATAAAACCCTTATTAAGTAGTATAATCCCTTATTACGACCTTAAATATAGCTAAGACATCTTATAAGATAATCCTTGGCCTTTTATATATATATATATAAGAAATGCTTTATCTATAAGAAGATAGGATACTAATTAATAAATTATTATCTTTCGGTATTAATAAAGGCTAAGCCTTAGTACTAATAAGTATATAAAGAACTTAACTAAGAATAACTACTTAACGAAGAATTTAATATATTCTTAACCGTGTATAAAGGAGAAGCTCTCCCCTCTTTAAATAATATTCTCGAAGATACGTATAAAAGTAATAACAAAGAGTACGATATTAACCTAGCGATAAAGGAGATAACTATTATATATATAACAAATATAGCATTCTTTTACCGCTTAACCGGCGAAGATATCTACCGTATAAAGAATATTAATAAACCTACCTCTTAATTTCTCCTTATTAATAGCTATGCTATAGCGTACTAAGGAGAACTTTAAGATATAAGAGTAGTATAGGTCTTAATAGTTAGCCGCGCCTAAGCGGAGGCGTATATATAAGAATACCCTAATGCTATAAAAGCAGACTAAACCCTTAAAAGTATAATAATTAAATTCGGAAATACCAGTGCTTATATAGCGATTAAAACTATTACTTTTATAAACCCCCTTAGCTTAATTACGTACTATATCTTTAATACTTTAACCCTTTTTCTTTTCTATTTAAAGGATATAGATAGACTTAGTATATACTTTAATAATATATATAACCTTATCGTACGATAAGACGGTATAATAATCCTTATTATCCGTAAATAAAGATATTCTTTCTTTAATATTAACTATAAAGAAGCGTATACTTACTTTATAAAACTATAACTTCGCTACCTTTACTAACGATTTAGCTATTTAAGTATAACTTAACTATATAACCTCCTTTAAAATACTAAATATTCTAATATATTATACTTCTTACTTAAGAAAGTATAACACTTTTGCTAATAATGCTAACTTTATAACTAAGCTCCTTAAAGATTAAAGTTCTTAATTAAAAACGATATAAATTTTAACTATAAGCTTATTATTAATATACTATACCTTTATAAAAAACTAGCCTTATATATTATTAACGAAAGTATATTATTCTAAGTAGCTAACTTCCTTCCCTCCTTCTTTATAAAAGATATATAGAATATACTATATTAATATTAAATATATATATACTAAGGACCCCCCGATAATATTATATATAATCTAAAAACAAACTTCGTTTTAAAGGAATTCTATACTAATGCCCGTATCCTTAGTATTATATATAAAGAAATGCCTATAAAAGCATATTAAGTAGTTAGTAAAGTTAAACGTACGTATTAGCTACTTTAACGTACCTTCGATATTTTATACTACAAACCTTTCCCCGAAATAGATATCTATATAATACTATAGATAGCGGTAAAATCTATAAATAATATAGCTAGTCTTAACGGTCTTATAATAACTCTCCTTATTTTTAGCGCGTACCTATAAATTAATTCTAACTCCCCCTTATTCCCCGTAATCTTTATACGGGCAAAGGCTATTCGAAAAGCTATAGCTATAGTATAACGTATCTATATAAAAGCTATAATTAGCCGCGCCTTAAATATACGTAACGGCCCCCGCTTATATAAAGACGTCCTCTCGCTTCCCTTATAAAGCCTTATACTTATATAGCGCAAGGAGTATAAATAAAAAAGACTATTCCTTATTAGTACGATTAATAAACAAAATATTACTATAATCTTACTAAGTAGCACGACTATATTTTAAGCGATATATATTAAGCCGTTTCGTATAGAATAACCTTTAACGCTTAAAGTATAACTCCGCTTACTATAAGACCCCTTTAAGAATAAATAATTCCTTACTTAAAAAGAGAAAAACGCACTTAAACTCTTATTATAACTTCGTATATAAGGTATAATTACTACGCTTAAAAAACGGTTTAAAGCATTAAACTAAACCGAGATATTAAATCTCGAGGCACGTAAAGTTTTTTCTTTTATTCTTTTTAATCCTATTTAATATAAAAACGTATAAATATTTAAAACACGACTAGTATAAGAAATAAAAAGCAAAAACGATAAACTATACGAGAAGTCTTAATTAGTTATATAAAAGTATATAGATAACGGTAAGAATAAAATCCTTACTTAATTACTTACTATTTAGCGTATAAGCTAAAGACTTTTACTTGCTTTTAGTACCTTACTTTAGTTAATATATAATATAAAAAGAGAACTTTAAGATATTATATAAGTATATGTTTAATTAAATAATACCCTTATAAGGACTATCTTTATATATCTCCCCTAAGAACTAGTCCCTCTCTACCCTCTTAAGATAATTCTTTATATTTATCGCCCTTTATACGGCTTAGTAGAATTAGGTCTTAACTAGTTTAAGATAGATTTCTTACACTATAAGATAAACCTTAATATAGTACTATCTTCTTACGACCTTTACTTACTTTTTATAACTAATAGCCCCGACTTTTTTAGCATTACCGGTCTTTAAACTAATAATACCCTTTCTTTAATATCGATTATAAGGAAGCGTATACTTACTTTACGGAACTATAACTTCGCTACCTCTACTAACGATTTAGCTATTTAAGTATAACTCGACTATATAACCTCCTTTAAAATACTAAACATTCCGATAGATTATCTATTTAATAAATACCTTTACTAAGAAATTAAGTCTTACTTTAATTAATAAGTTTAAGACCGGATTATCCTTAGTATAAAAGTCCTATAAATAAAAGGAGTTTTTAAGGTTATTTTTTTTGCTTTTTATACTTTTCCTCTTACTAAAGTTTTCCCTTTTTAAGGTTTCTTAAATAATATTAAAAAGAACTAGGTTTTTAGATTATTTATTTTTTCTTAAAGACTAGGTTTGTCTATTAAGCATCCTTAAACAATAAAAACTATAGATTTTTTCCTTTTTTAGGTTTTTTCTATTAATATATACTTTAAAATGTTTTTTCTTAAAAAGAAAGGTTTCTTATATATTTTAAGTATAAAAGAGGTTCTCCTATATAATTAAAAGACTTTACCTTATATATACTACCTTAATAAATTAGTAAAGTATATATAAATCTTCTTTTTAAAGGAGGCTATAAAAGAGTAATTTCCACTACCTTAATAAATTAGCTATTTAATCCCTACTTAATTAGCTAAGTATAAAGGGGTATATAAATTCTTAAAAAACCTATATTAAATAGCCTAGCTTTAGCTCGTTATTTTATAGGTTTTTTATTCTTATATAACGTTTATAGCGTTATATATAAAACTAAGAAGGTTAGGGTAGCTAAATAAAACAAGGATCTACTTAAACTTAAGCTAACCTTAACTAACTTTAAATATAAATTGCCGCATAAAAAGGAGATATATAGCTACGGGGTAAAATGCCTTAAAATTAATGTTTATCGGGCTTTAAGACTGTCTAAAGGCCAGTCCGGATATGCTACTCCGTTTTCTTATATTTATCTATAAAAAGCGAATCTCCCGCTATTAAATAGCTAGAGATTCTATAAGCACTTACGCACTTAATTTTTTATTAATTAATTCTAGCTAAATCCTGCCTTATATAATATTGACTCCTTTATTTCGGACTGTTATATTATCTTTGGATTTCCTTAAATTTCACTATTGCTTTAACTTTAAACACTTTTAAAGAAAATATTAAAATTAAAGACAAATCTAAAGTATTAAAATATAATAAAATTAGCTTTATACTTAATAGGGCTTTATACTAAATATGCTTAATAAAAAGTTAAAGTTTAGTAGTAAGTAAAGTATAAGCAATATAATAATAAGTCTTTATAAGGCTATTATATAAGAAAACATAGTATGTTTTTTTACTGCTTTTTATTAGTTTTTATATTATTATTAATCTTGCTTAAGATAATAAAGCTTTATTACTTCTTTTTATTAAATATAAGCTTATTATAGCTATAAAGTTTTCAAGTATGAAGCTATTTTTACTTAAAATATACTTAGATTTAGTACTTTAAGCAATAAAAAACGCTTAGTAAAAAGGAAAAAGCAATAAGTAAGTTTTTTTTCTAAACCTTTATTATACTTTCTTATACTTACTTTTAATAGCCCTTCTCTTACTATTTATAGCCTTAATGTTTTTTTACGCAACGAACTTTTTACTTAGTTTGTTTTATATTTAGCGATAAATCTACTTTTATAATAAGTTTTTTTATTAAAAGAATAGCTTATATAAGTTTTAAACTTTATTTATACTAATTAATTATACTAATCTCTTTATAAGAGAAACCTTAGTATTTAACTTAGGCCTTAACCTAGCTAATAAGCCCCTTAAGTAAGGACTTATCCTTAAGTTAGCTAAAGCCTATTAAAAATATTTATAGTCCGGACTATTTATAGCTATATAACTTAATATTAAGGAGAAAAAAGAGTTTAAGATAGTTTACTTAGCCTTACTTATTTTTAGCATAAGACTAATCCGTCTCCTTAGTTAAAAATTAAAAGAGGCTTTTAAGTATTTAAAGAGTATATAAAAGGATAGAAGTATAGTTTTTTTTAGTTTTTTATAAGTAAGCTAAGGGGTAAGAGTTTAGCCTTATTTTAGATACTATTAATAAAAAGCTAGGTTATACTAAATTCAGAATTCTAAATAGAATACTAAGCTAGTTTTACTTTATAGTAGTATCTTACTTAATACTATTAAAGTAAGTAATAAAGTATAAAAAGCTCCTATAAAGAGTTAGTTACTAGATTTAAGGAATATATATTTTAAATCTTTAAAGAGGGAAAGGAGAGGATTTATTATTTAATTATTATATTTTCTTATAATATTTTATTTTAAATATAAAGTTATGCTTATAACTTAATTTATCTTTATTAAAAAGTGCTTAAGACTTAATTTATCCTTATTAAAAGGTGCTTATAACCTTATTTATTCTTATTAAAGGGTGCTTAAAACTTAATTAATCCTTATTAAAAAGTGCTTATAACCTTATTTATTTTTATTAAAAGGTGCTTATAACTTAATTTATTCTTATTAAAGGGTAGTTTACTTCGCCTAGCTAAAGTACTAAGAATAAAAAGCTTACTATACTTTACTATCTTTCTTATAGGCTTTTTAGATCTTAGCTATCCTTTACTTACTTAAAAATATAAATTCTTTATCTTATCCGCTACTTATATATTAAGGCGTTTATTTTCGGACTTATCTTAGTTAAGATAAGCTATTATTTCCTTTTTAGCCTACTCTCTTAAGCCGTTTAATATTAAATAACGCTTATTTATCTATTTTTAATTAAGGCACTATACGTAGCTTACCTTATTATAACGTTTAAGGAGACTTATTGTCTTTTAATACGATTAATTAGTCTTAATACTACCTAAAAACTACTTTTTATACTAAGCCTTTCTTACTATAATATATTTTTAGTAAATAGCCCGTAGATTATTATACTAGATCAGTACTTTTAATAATACTAATACCTTTAACGATACTAATAACTTTAATAATACTAGTGCCTTTAATGCTATTAGTTCTTTTAATAATACTAGTACCTTTAATACTACTAATACCTTTAATACAACTAATACCTTTAATAATATTAATACTTTTAATACTACTAATACTTTTAATACTACTAGTGCCTTTAATATTATTAGTGCTTTTAATAATACTAGTGCTTTTAACGCAACTAGTGCCTTTAATACTACTAGTGCTTTTAATACTACTAATGCTTTTAATACTACTAAATATAATATATTTCTATACTATAATTAGCATAGCTTTTTTTAAGGTTAAAATATGACTTAATATATAATATTTACTATATTTAAGTGGTGCTTTTTTTTAATGCTACCTTAATTACTTTCAATATATAAGGCTCCCGCTAAGTGCTTAATTATAAAAGACTTAAGTTAGTAGCTATTTAATAAAGCAGTTAATAAGGCTTAAGTAGTAATTAAGAACTCTTATTATATATAAGATACTATTATATATATAAATATTTTAAACAAAGAGGTTAATCTTACTATAAAAAAGCTTAAAGCATATAAATATAAGGAAGACTTAAGGTTTAGGAAAATATACTAATATAGCTTAAGAGGTTTTTTTTTAAAAGTAGCTTTTACTACTTTTTAACTTTTTATAAAGCTTAATAAGATATCTAGCTTTATATAAAATAGTAAAGTGCTTTTAAGAGCTTAACTAATATATAGATTTATTAATTAGCTTAGTTTAATTATAGCTCTTATATTTTATTAAGTAGCTTATACTTAATAGACCTTTAAGATTTAAAGAGATTTAATTTAAATTTCTTAGGGTAACTTTCTAATAGCTTATAAATACTCTTAACTTTTAAAGTAATTATATTACTAAAATAAGTATACTAATTAACCTAAGCCTTAATAAGCTTCTCTTTTTAAAAGTTAAGCAAAGTAGTTTTAATATAGCTAACTTTATTAAAGTATTTTAATAAGTAGCGTTTTTTAAGCTTTTTAACGTTTTAATTAAAAGTATTTTCGTTTAATAAGTATATAATTAAATTTTAATAGTTAAAAAACGTTTTTTAATTTTAAGTATTATTATTCGCCTCTTAAAGTTAATATTAAATAAAGCTTAACTAGTAATAATAAAGGACTACCTTATTTATATACTAAATATATCAAAGCGAGATTCTAGCTAAAATATAGTAAGCTATAATATTAATATAAATAAAGTAGCGATTTATAAGAATAATAAATAAGAGGCTAATAATATACTACTTATAAATTTATTAAAGCTATATTAAAGCTTAAATAAAGTCCTTTTTACTTTTATAACTTAAAAATATAAAGCTAATATAAAAAGAGCGCTTATAAGTATTTATATTAATAATATTAAAAGGTAATATCTTATATTTATTAGTCTTCTATATATAATTTAATAAGAGTATATTAAAATACTCTTTTAAGTATATTAATTACTTTAAATAAGTAAAAAACACTATTATAGCTAAGTTTTTTTAAATAGTTTATACTTAGTGCTAAAACTCTTTTTTTAAAGAAGTTAATAAAGGTATATATAAAGCTTTAACCTCTATAAAGGTCTTACTAAAAGTCTTTAATATAATGATAAAGATCTTACTAAGTAGTATAAAAACTTAAGTATTAATATATATATATCTTAATATCTTTTAGCGCTATCCCGGAATTTAAAAAAGCACAGATTATTACTATATTAGTATTAAATAGTTTATAAAGCGTTAAATAAACAATTTTATACTTACATAATATATAATTATAAATTATAAAATAAGTATCTTATTAATATTTTAATGCTTATTTAGCCTTATTAAAGCTTTACTTTATTAAAATTAAGAATTAATAGCTAATACCTTATATAGTAATACGTTATTAATATAGTTATAAGGGGTTTAAAAAAGCCTAAATATAGTTATAAGCGAATATAACTATTATTCGTTTAGTTTTCCCTTTATATAATTAAAATATTATAAAAGTATAGCTTTATAGCACTACTTAAGTATTAATTGTCTTAAGTAAAAACTCTTAAAAAGAATATTAAGCCTTTAAAAAAAATAGTTAGCTAGGAATATACTATACTATTAAGCTAATACTATCTTATTATAATATTAAATAATTAATATAATAATTAGTATAAAAGTTAAAAAGTTTAAAAAAGATATTACTATAGTTTTTAACAATTAGTATAATAATAAGTATAATATATATAGCTTAGCTATAAGTATAATGATATATATATTGCTTAATAATCTATGTTTATAGGTACTTATAGAAAAGTACCTCTAGAGTTTTAGAGATATGGGTACCCGTGTCCCAATGCGGCCCCGGCTCCACTCCCCCGCTGACGAAGCCTCGGCTCAGTGACCAATGGCATCCATGCACGCGCGCGCGTTCGGCCCCGGCGCTGGGGCTCCGGTGCCGGGGCAAAACGGGGCGGCAAATGGTCAAGACCTTACCTAGGTAGGCACCTAGGTAGGTAGGTACCTGGTAGGTAACGCCGGTAACACCAGGTAGCTTAGGTACCAGGCACGTCTTCGTAGGACTTCACTCACTCACTGCTCCTTCAACCTACCCACCCACCTAGGTACTTTACTTGCCTACTTCACGCTTCTGCTCTCCCGGCCGCACGCACAACTACCGGTACAGCTCGGGCCATCCGCCCGTACGAGCACGGAATAGACGGATTCGCCCGCTCGTCGGCGAGACACGGAGGCACCATGGCGCTCAAGGGCGACGACATTGCCAAGCACAACGACGCCAAGTCGTGCTGGGTCATCATCCACGTAAGGAGGCCGACGACGAACCTTGGGCAGGTGGCGCTGATGGCTTGCTCCCCCCCCCCCCTCCCCCCCCCCTTGCAGGGCAAAGCGTACGACGTGACCGACTTTCTGCCCGGTGAGGCCTCTACCCATGTCTCCGTGTCTTGTTGCGTGGCAAAGGGAATGAATGACTGACGACGAGTCGGCAGAACATCCCGGCGGCCAGAGAATCATCCTGCAATATGCGGTGCGTTCACACACCCTCTGGGTAAGGGACGCCTCCTCTCTCTGACGACGCCGCCAGGGCAAGGACGCCACCAACGAGTTCGACCCCATCCACCCCCCGGACACGCTCGACAAGTACCTGCACCGGTCCAAGCACCTGGGCGCCGTCGACATAGACACGGTCGCCCAGGACGCCAGGGCCGAGGACCCGGACGAGGAGGAGCGGCAGGCCCGCGTCGCCCAGAAGCCGTTGCTGTCGCAGTGCTACAACCTCTTTGACTTTGAGGCCGTCGCCCGGAGGGTCATGAAGAAGACTGCCTGGGCCTACTACTCCAGTGCCGCCGACGACGAGATTGTGAGAACCGGCGGACGGGAGAATAGAGGTGGACGAAGACTGCTGACAAGACGCCAGACCATGCGCGAAAACCACGCCGCCCTCCATCGTGTCTGGTTCCGCCCCCAGGTCCTCGTCGACGTCGAGACCACTGACATTAGCACCACGATGCTCGGCGCAAAGTGCGCCGCCCCCTTTTACGTCACGGCCACGGCCCTCGGCAAGCTGGGCCACCCGGAGGGCGAGGTGGTGCTGACGCGCGCCGCCCGCTCGCACGGCCTGGTGCAGATGATTCCCACGCTGGCCTCGTGCTCATTTGACGACATTGTCGACGCCCGCCGCGGCGACCAGGTCCAGTGGCTGCAGCTCTACGTCAACAAGGACCGCGACATCACGCGCCGCATCGTCGAGCACGCAGAGGCCCGCGGCTGCAGGGGCCTCTTCATCACCGTCGACGCCCCGCAGCTAGGCCGCCGCGAAAAGGACATGCGCTCCAAGTTCACCGACCCGGGCAGCAGCGTGCAGTCGGGCCACGACACGGACACGACCCAGGGCGCCGCCCGCGCCATCTCGAGCTTCATCGACCCTTCGCTCGCGTGGAAGGACATTGCCTGGTTCCGCCGCATCACGCGCATGCCCATTGTGCTCAAGGGCGTCCAGCGCGTCGAAGACGTGCTGCGGGCCGTCGATGCCGGCGTCGACGGCGTCGTCTTGTCCAACCACGGAGGGCGCCAGCTCGACTTTGCGCCCTCGGGCATCGAGACGCTGGCCGAGACCATGCTCGTGCTGCGCGAGCGCGGCCTCGAGTCCAAAATCGACGTCTTTGTCGACGGCGGCTTCCGCCGTGCCGGCGACGTGCTCAAGGCCCTGTGCCTCGGCGCAAAGGGCGTCGGCATCGGCCGCCCCTTTCTCTACGCCATGAGCGCCTACGGCCAGCAGGGCGTCGAGAGGGCCATGCAGCTGCTCAAGGACGAGATGGAGATGAACATGCGTCTCATTGGCTGCCCCAGCGTGCGCGACCTGCACCCGGGCCTCGTCGACGTCCGCAGCCTCTTTGTCCACTCGAACCCCACGCCCGTCGACGCCCTCTCGGCCACCGTCTACGACCCGCTCGTCGTCCCGCCTCAGAGGCCCAAGGAGAAGCTGTGAGGCGTGGTGAGAACGAGGCGTCACAGCAAGGGACCAGGGGGGGGGGGGGCACGTTTGTTTCGACTTGATTTTGGAAAGACCATTTGTAGACACGGCTGCATTGTACAATATTCGTTGGCCATCACAAGCCGATTTCATTGGACTCTGACAGGCCATTGTTGTGTGATACGCACGTCTGATGTAGGTGCCAGTCGTCAACATTGTCATCGTCAACGGCAGCGGCAGCAGCATCATCCTGTTGCCCTCCACCGATGCTCTACAGCCCGCGCATAAAGTCGTCGACGGATATCGGCTTCCTCACCGCATTGTTCAGCCCCTCGTGAAACGTAACCCACACCTTGCGCTGCTCCTTCTTGGCCGCGCCCGCCTCCGCCTCCACCACCGGCCGCGCCTCGATGACGCGCCCGAAAAAGTCCCTCTTGACGGGGGCCGCCTCCACGGCAGCAGCGTCCCCGGCCTTGGCCTTGGCCCTGCTGCCGGCCGGTAAGGGCGGGGCCGCCATCGCCAGCCGCGACGGGTTGCCCGCCTGGAAGCGCGCCTGCCGCGCCGTCGTCTCCCGCAGCGACAAGGTGCGCTGGAGCTCCAGGTCGAGGACTTGCCGCACGGCGTAGCGCGTGGGCGCCTGCGCCACGAGGAGGAGTGAGGCACCAGTCTCGTAGGCGGCGAGGGCGTCGAGGTCTCTGGGGGGACACGTCAGTTAACAAGTTTAGACGGGGCCAAGCTTCAGGAGCCAGGGAAGAACGTACGGATCCATGCGGTAGACGAATTGCGGCCCGCGCCCAGACATGGCCTCGCTTTCAATCTTGCCCTTGAGCAGCGCAATGCCCACCTCGGCCAGCACCTCCGACGCCCGCCTCACCAGGGCGCGCTCGCTCTCCTTGCGCACGCTCGCCATGGACCCCTGGCTGCCGCCGACGACAACGGGCTTGACGTCGGGCGACACCATGCGCACCAGGTACGGCAGGAACTCGGCGGCCACGTCCTCGGCGCTGCGAAAGGCCCGCATCAGCGACGGGCTCAGCTGCGCCTGCAACGCTTGCAGCTGCGCCCGCTTCTGCTTCTCCGCCTCGCGCGCCTCGTAGTCGGCCCGCGGGCCGCAAAATGGCATCGGGGGGCCGGCGTCGTCCTCGGCCTCGCCCCCCCGCCGCCTGTCGAAGCCGGCAAAGTGCCTCTTGGGGGAGGCGAAGAGGTGGTGGCACGCCAGCACCGGCTGGCCCAGGTACGGCGCCAGCTCCCACTCCTGGCTGGCGTACAGCCGCGACTGGCACATGTCGTGGAAGTGCAGCCAGTCGTAGGCCTGATTCGGTTTTGTCAGGTAGCAGTCGTCGTTGAACTCGCGGTTGGGGTACTCTGCAAAGACGCCCGTCACAATGTTGCCAATCTCCCCGCTCGTATTGATCATCTGGCCGAGGCGCTCCATCGAGTACTTCTTCTGCTGTTCGCCGAGTCCGAGCTCTGCCCGTGGCTGCTCGTGCTTGTCCCTGGTCTTGTCCTTGGACTCCGCTGCCTGCTTCGGGAAGCCCCCTCCCTCTTGGAAGAGGCGGTTGATGATGTCCTTGACGCTGCCTCGGCCGAGCCCACGAGCCCCTGCCGCGCCGCTGCTTAGGTCGTGCAGAATGTTGCCCTCGATCCACTGTCTCGTGAGCGTCGGGTTGGTCGCCAAAGACGACGAGCGAAACCGACCGGCCACCCACTCGCCGACGACCATGACGCCCCGTAAATCGCCCTCGACTGTGCTTTCTGCACCCCGCTTGGCGTCGATGCCGCTTGCAATGCCCCAGGCTGCCTCGCACAGCTTTCTTGCCGCATCCTTTTCACAGGGTATGCCCTCCTTCTCAAACACCGTCTTCAACCGGCCGACGGCTGCGTCCAGCGACGGCCGTCCGACGTGGATGATCTCGGCCAAGTTAGACTGCCTGAGGGGCCGCAAAGAAGGGTGGTATACATCATTGCAGATGAGTATCAGAGGCCGCATCTGTCTGAAGTCGTCTCCTTTACTTTTCCTTCGACTGCTCTCCGAGCCCGTTGCCGCCGACGCACTCTTCTGGTCAACGAGGACCAGGTCGATCAAGGCCTTGATGAACCCGCCCTCTCCAGATGCACCAGAGCCCGAGGTAACACCGTCAACCTCGTCGACAATGACACACATGGGCTTCGCGAGTCTTTGCGAAGCCTTGCTCTCCTTGGCATTGGCCACCGTCTTTACGCTTTGGGTTCCCAGGCTCGTTCGAATGCGATTCTTCACAATATCGCGACTGCGGTCGTCGCTTGCGTTAACCTCTAGCACCTCATAGCCTGCCTGTCTGGCGCAGACGTGGGCCAGGGTGGTTTTCCCCAGCCCTGGAGGCCCAGTGAGCATGAGTATCTTGCGGTGTGGCTTGTCCCCGTCGACCTTTTGCATCGACCCTGTCCGCCGCGAGGGCTTGGCTTTGACCGCTCCTGGGAACACCAACGGGTCCCATCGCTTGAGCCACCGCAGCACCATCCGATTCGTGCCGTCGTCTCCGCAGAGGTCCATGAAACTCCGAGCGCGATACTTTTCGGTCCAGAGCAGTGTCTTTTTGGCCTTTCTTTCCACGGCTGTAGACGACTCTTGGACAGATCGAGCGGGCTTATCATGTTGTGCTTCACTGGGCTGCTGTTTATCGGCAAGCTCCTTGGACGCTTGGCTCATCAACTCATGAATGTCGATCCCGTAGTAGCTTCGCTTCGCCCTGCCCTCCCTTGTCTTGGATCTTGCCGCCACCATTGATTCGTACGACACACTTGCATTTGTCCGCCGTTCTCGTATCGTGACCGATTTGCCGTCGCATGTTCGTGACGCGTAAGTGAGAGGACCGACGGAGCCAGAGATGGAGCCCGAGAAAATGCGATGTGAACTGGACCAGAGCGAATACAAGGGCGGGGGACCTGTGAGGTCTACAGCCTTTGAAGCAGGGTGCTCAAGTCCATTGCTCATCTGTGACGTTTGCGGGCCGTCGCTGGCAGTCGTCTCGCTATCGTCGACTCTTGACGCGGGCTCCCCTCCCCCCGAAAGACGGAGCATGCGCTTCTTCGCTACATGCGCGACACCCTCGACGTTGATCTCATCCTCGGAGTCGTCCTCATCGATGACAAACGGCCCTCTCACGCGGTGCTTTGGTGCACGACTCTGGTCATGAGGAGGCCGTTTGGATATCGAGGGAGGCGAGCTTTGGGGGTACGTAACTGGCGAAGAGGCGGAAAGCATTATCGACAGGCTTCCTCTTTGGCTGCGGAGAGAATGGGCAACTAGCTAGCCGTCGCAGTGGCAGAGGGTTATGGAATGGTCGATGTTGGCTTGATCCTCGGCAGTTCGCGAGACGCGACGAGAGACGCGTTGATGACTGGGTCTCATGGTCTCGGAATTACCTGCCGCCGACGGGTGGAGCGCGCCACGTGTGGCTGGTGCCGGCAAGGACATGCACCGGATATCCGCGCGCTGAGCTAATCGACCAAAGACGAGGCTAATTCTCAACACCAAGATTTTGGGCTCAAGACGACGTCGTGTCAAACGTCTGATCCAATTGCCTCCAGCCACCCAGGCAAGGCTCGTCAAGATGCGGAAACCGCACCGCTTCTTCAGCCTCAACCGACCGGTACGTCCGCAGCCAGCTCGTAGTTCCCGATATCCCACCGTGTTGCCGGCCATCTGAGCCGTGCCAGCTCTCGCTGACGGTTGGATGCCGCACAGAAACTGCGCCAGTCGTGGAACAAATTTAACCTCTACAATCTGGCTCGTTCGGCCGGGCGCGAAGCCCCCGTCAAGACGCCTGCGACCTTCTTCCAGCAGAAATGGCGCGCCAAGTCGAAAACGAGGGCTTACCACGGTGAGCATATCCCCGAGAAGAAATGGGTGCGCATGTTTTCTCGCCGACTCCTGTCCGCCGTCGACCTCCCGCCAAAGTATCTCGCGGGTTTCGATGGCTCGGAGCAAGCCGCCGGCCGAGGCTCCGGTCTGACCACCAACACCGTGACTGCCGAATCCTTCTCCAAGGTCCCCAAGATTTTCACGGATAATAGCTTCTCGCCGACGCGTTCAAACGTCAACAAATTGCTGTCAATTCCCTTCGGCAAGATGACGCCTTATATGCAGATGACTTTTGCGCCGCTGGAGCGTAGGCTGGACACGGCTGTCTTCCGAGCTTTATTTGCCAGCAGCGTTCGTCAGGCACGCCAATTCGTCATCCACGGGGCCGTCAAGGTCAATGGCAAGAAGGTACGTGGTCCGATTGACTCTCGGCTGACGACTATTCGGGGCTTTGGCCGTGAGCTTACACTCGGCAGATGGTCCACCCCTCTTACCAGCTAAATCCCGGCGACATGTTCCAAGTCGACGTCGAAAAGGTGCTCTATGGAACAGGGCGGCAGAAGAAGGCCAACGGGGACCAGCGCCTACGCGAGAACCTCGAGGCGCGCCAACGAAAGGCGGACGCTTTCTACCAAAAGTCTGTGGAACATGTAGCAGGAGCCAGCCCGACTGAGCAGCCAGCCGAACAAAGTGGACAGGGAGATGCCGCCTCGACCCAAGACGCCGCCGCTGGCAAGCCGGAGAGCGGGGTTTCTACCGGCACTTCCCTGACCCCGGAGGAGACGTGGAAGATGAATAGCAAGGCGCTCAAGTATCTTCTCAAAGATGTCAAGAAGATTCTGAAAAACGAACGACAGGGACTCTCGGCCACAGACAAGAAGGCGCTTCGTCTGTTCAGATCAGATGTCAAGCGCTTCCTGGCACACCCCGATGATAAGACCACCAGTGCCGAGGAGCTGCTCAAGGAACTACAAATGCAGATGAAGAGCCATGAGCTCATGCGCGAGAGCTTTGACAAGCTCGTTCAGAGGCAGGATAACGACGAGGGGTCCGCAGGACAAGAACAGCCACAGCGTACCAGCCAGCGCCAGATAGACAAGGGGCTGGAGAGCCTCTCGGAGGAGCAAAAGGAGAAGGCCATGCGCATCATGGGGTCCGCCCAGCTGAGCGCGGATGAGATGCGAAAGCTTAGCTCGTTACTGCGGTATGACGAGGAGAACCCAGTCGATGACAGCAAACCCTACGCAACGCCTTGGCGGCCTCGGCCCTTTATGTCGGCTTTCGCCTTTATCCCTCGATATCTCGAGGTCAACCCCAACATTTGTGCCGCCGTCTACCTGCGCCATCCCGTGGCGAGGAAAGGCATGGCAGAAGTCCCAACGCCATTCAGCTACCTGACTAGCCAGTTGGCGCACAATTGGTATCTAGAAAGGGGTTGACGACGGGTTTGATGGGTGCATGGTGGCTATTGGCTGTGGGCAATGCGACTGTTCGGACGAATGCAAGGGCGGGCCAAGAAAGGCGAGCGGTAGACCGAGGGCGAACGGAGTGCCGTATGTAACATACAAAGACGACTTGTTCACCTGCTTGGCGCGCTTGTTTTACATGGGAGCGGCTGACTGCAGTGTGATGGATGTCCCAAGTCGGCAGCTAAAGCCTTGCCCAGGCCAGTGATGACTTGCTTGACTCTCGACGGCATATACTGCCTGAGCAGGTTGGTGCCGTAGCCCCGGCCCCGACATCGGCGCCTCCTGACTGGCCCCGTTCTGCGCAAACCACGTCTGGGAAAAGCGGGAGGCTAATTCGGTGGCCGAGTGGCCAAGGGCAACACGGCAAAGTAATACCTCGCAGGTGAGCTCGGATCCGGTAGTGGCCGAGACAAGGTCTCGGGAAGCTGGGGCTACACGACCAGCCAGACGACTTTTTCTCTATCGTGGTTGAGACACGAATGTTGCCGTCGAAAAGCTCGGGACGACACTCTCGAGGCAGAGGGACAACGGTTGCGACGCATGCAGGGAGCGTCGCGCGCGTTGTTTGTTGGCCTGCATTTTGGCGTGGCATGGTGCTGACCTTGCAGGACGCCGACGTGTTCGAGGCCACACGGGAAAGCAGGCGAGTGCTCGAGGAGGGCATCAGAGTAGGCACTCGAGCTGAGCTGCGTCAGAGAGCGATCCGGATCGGGGCCGAGAAGCCTCGGCTGCCATTACTCGGTTTCTAGTACCATGGATCATGACTGGCGACCTGTTCGCCAAGGTTTGCGCCATGCGCCTGAGGAGGGGGAAGAGTGTCCCCACCGACGGCATCACCAGTTTCACCTTGCTCGTAGTGGAGAGCTAGCTGGGGAAGGCGAGAGGATGACTCGAGCGGAAAGACGACGGTGACGATACGACGGCGTCCCTTGGCAGCCAACAAGGTTGATGCAGCGTGCGTGTAAACTCGGTTGGCTGTGGCTAAGAATAGGGGGGAGCTGGGCAGCCTCCTCGGGTATTCGCAGAATATGATTTGACGGCATTGCCAACGTGATAGTCGTTGGAGCCCTCAACATGGTCCTCTGGGGCCCTCCCCTGACCGCTGTTGCATGACTGGTCTGTTGGCGAGTTAGCCGATCATTGAGTCGGCATATCTTGTTGGCCCGTGGTGCCCCAGGCGGGGAATCCGTGGGTCTCTTGCCACCGGGATTTAGCGTGTAGGGAATCAGGCGTGTCTCTAGCTGCGGGGTCTCCGGAAAAGTCCCTAGGTAACCCGCACCCGCAGGGGCCGTCCCTAGGCTGCTCCAGACCCCTGTGGTCTCTCCTGGGTACACCTCCAGCCCTTGGACTAAGGCATCTAGCATTAGGATGTCTATGTTATTGTCGCCTAGCTCCATCGTTGTTGTAGGCGGGGAGGGGGTATAGTAAGGGGTCGGCAGCAACGGCTATAGAGCCTATTGCTGCCTAGGGGGCAGCAGCTTCGGAGCCTGCTGCTGCCTCGGCTCGTTACCCTTATCCTAAGGACTACCCGGCCTACCCCCCCCTAATTTATCGTTCTCGTTACGGTTAGGGTTATCTTAATAGTTAAGGGTCTCGTGATAGCCTAAGCGATGCGGCATTATATCCCTTATAAGGTCGGCGTTATCCTTATCCTTATTAAAGACTGCAATATCGTAGTCTTCTTCCTTAAGGAGTAAGGTCTTCTTAATTACCTTATAGAAGCGCACGTCCTTAGCAATTATAATTTTCTTTTAGTTAAGGAGCTATACCTTATAAATATAACTATAAAGCCCCTTAAGACCTATAAGTCTTCCTTTTTACGCCTTAAGGTCTATTTTAGCTATCTTAGCTAATATCTTTTGCGGCTTAGTTATATATGCGATATAACTTTAAGTCTAGATATATTTAATAGAGTATATATAGGGAACCTTAATTTCCTTAAGCAGGGCATTTAGCGGCGCCTCTCTTAAAGCTATGCCGTATATAAGCAG
>JAPEBW010001466.1:0-23739 GCA_027405785.1 Ophiocordyceps robertsii | reverse complement strand
CGATATAATCGCTCTTAGCTTAGCGGATATTTAAGGGATTTCCGTTTATATAGGTAGGAATTACTATTATTTACTACGCTTTATAGTATAAGGATAAGGGATAAGGCGCGGACTAATTACCGCTAATTAAGGCTAGTACTATAGACTAATTACCGCTAATCGGGGCCGGTATTATAAACTAATTACTACTAGTTAAGCTAGTATAATAAACTAATTACTATATATAAACGTATATAGGGGTTTAAAAATAGTAAAAAGCTTAACTATTCTTAAAGATATAGCTAGGTACTTTATATTTAGTTCTTTAAGCTAATTTTAAGGATCTTTAACTATACTATCTATAGTATATAAATAAACTATAAATATCCTTAAAAAATCGCTTAATAAACTAAGTATAAGCCTAGTTAAAAATACTATAAACTATAATTAAGGAAATCCCTTAAATATCCTTAGATATCCTTTAAAAATCGCGGTAAGGTTCGTTTTATATCTTTTAAGGTGCTTTTATAGTTAAAAATAAGTTAAACTATAGTTAAAATATCTAGCGGAAATCCTTAAAATTCCCTTAAAGATACTAGCGGAATCCGCTTAATAGTTTTTATAGTATCTTTTATAGTTAAAGACGTCGTAAACTATAGTTAAGTAAGCTTTTAACCCTTTATAGTTATATCCTAAAAACCTTAGCGGGGTTTAACTAGTAATATTCGTCGTATCTCCTTAAGCGAGCTTTTATAGTGCGTACTTTAAGCGTTCTTATTATAGGGTTTCGTAGGGCTCTTTAAGAGTAAAGTAAGGAGTCCGGGCATAGCCGTTTTAATTCCGTAACATGTCTTAAAAGCCTTAATAAAGTCTGCTTAGCGATATTTATTATATTTCTTAAGCGAGCCTTTAAAGTATATACTTAAAGTATTTCCGCTATAAGGTTTTATAAAGGCTTCTTAAAAGCTAAGTAAAAAGTTTAAGTATAGCCGCTTAAATTTTATTAAAACTCCTTTAAGTAAGAAAAAAAGACTAATATTCTTATAAGGTTAAAGTAAAAATAAATTAAAAAGGGGGCGCTAAGTAATAGCTTTATAGTTGCGTTTTTAAACTATATTAGTAGTATACTATCTTTATTTTTTTAATAGTTTTCCGGTCTATTTAGTTAATAGTAAGTAAGTAGCTAAAAGAGTAAGTAAGCGGCCTTATTATAAGTCCTTGCTACTTACTTAATTATATATCTTATTTTATTAAGGCGCTTAGTATATTTAGCTAAAACTAATAATACGGTTTTTAACTTCTTTTTTAAGTATATATTTAAGCGTCTTATAAACTATAAGGAGTTATAATACTTAGGAGTATTTATTTTCTATAATAAGATATATTATTAGTAGCTAGCTTATTTAAGTCTTATTTTATATTATTTCTTACTTATTTTTTACGCTATTTTATATTCTTTACTAAGTCCTTTATATTACTTATTAGCTTTATTAGCCGCCTATAAGTAAGATATTATTTTTTACTTACTATAGCTATTTTAGCTATCTCCCGCTTTTTATCGCTAGACTTTTTAACTTCTTATCTTTTTTATACGGCGTTATTACTAACGGTTTTCTACTAACTAACGCGCGTTTAGCTACTAAGATAGTATTAAGGTAAAGCTAAGCTATTCCGCTAATTATAATAAGTATAGTTAATATTAAGGTATTAAACGTTTATACTTTTAATTTAAAGTAAGTAATAAGGTTCTTAATAGCTTTAATACCCGCCTTTTTACTTTTAAGGTTTTAAACGTTTTTAATAGTTTTAAAGAACCTTACTTTTAAAAAAGCCTTAAAAGCGAGAATATAAAGCTCGTAGGTAGTATAGCTAATAAAGTAAATATTAAAACCTAAGAACTTTATCGCTTAAAATAAAGTTAAGTTATATTTAGACTTTTCTTACGCTTATAAGTAAAACTTAGCATAGTTTATATATAGGTAGAAACTTTGAATTATTTAAAATGTTTTATTAAAGTATAACTTTAAAAGCTAAGCTTAATAAGAATTTAATAAATTATTATTTATAGCTTTTATAAGATTAAGTAGCGGAATATATCGCAAAGCTAGTTTTCGCTATCCTCTTTTATAAGAAAAAGATAGTAGATAAACTATAATAAGACGCTTATATATTGTTATATAGCCGGGCTAAGTATAGCGGCTAAACGGAAAGGTATATACTAATTAAATTAAAAAAGTCTTAAAAGCTTATAGCGGATATAAGCTAAAAGGGAGAATTTATAGCGCAGGCTAAACTATATATAAAACGATATAAGGTTTTTATTATAATAGCTTAAAACGTTAATATAAATCCGGCTATAAACTAATAGAGCTAGGCCTTAAATATATAGTTAAAGATAGCGCGGATATTATTTTAATTATTTAGCTAAAGCGGGTTTCCGCTAGCTATAGCCGCTACTACAGATCTTAAGGCTATATTAAGGTTAGCTAGCTTAAAAGCATTAAGTATTAGTTAGTTATTTTATAAAAAGAGATTTCTTTTATATTTTTAAGAATATATAAGCGGCGGGGGCTTTTAAATAGTAAAAGCTAAGTAAGAGGTATAGCTAAGCTGTTATAAAAACCGCTATTTCGTTTATACTATAATATAAGGCTAGGGGGCAAGTTATTAAAGTTAAATATTTAAAAAAAGTAGTATAAGCTATCCTTTATAGTACTATAATTAAAATTAAGTCTATTAGCTTAAGCGCGGTTATAAAAAGTAGTATAAGTTTATATAAAAGCTTTAACTTAAAGGTTTTATCTTTTACTAAAAGACTTAAGGCTATAAAGTATAGCCGCTTTATTTTAATAAAGCTTAAGCGCTTATTTATATCCTTTATATTAAAAGCGTAAAGGCTTATAGAAAAGTAAGCGAAAAAAGTATTTATAAAATAGCTAATTTGAGCTATAAGAGATATTAAACGATAAAAAAACTTAAAATAAAAGTATAAAGATCGTAAATATTAAGTAAAAAAGGCTATATATATAAAAGTAAGTAAAGTATAGTAAGCTAAGGCCGGCGATTAAAGAAAGTATAGTTAAAAAAAAAGGAAAAAAAAGTTAAGTAGCGGAGAGAATTTCAATAAGTATATTACAAGGCTAAAAAGGCTTTATTACTTAAGGTAAATAGCGGTGTATTATTTTTAAAAAAAACTAATTACTTTATATATAATAAGTTATAGTTTTTTATAACTTATAATAGCTTTTAAGATTTATATCTAAGCTTAACTACTTAATTCTCTTAGTTAAAGAGTTTTATATTAAGTTATAAAGGCCGCTTATTATACTTTTATTTAAACTACTTAAATAGCTAACTCTTTTTATACTTTCTTAAAAGCTTTTATAATTTTTAGTAAGAAGACCGCCTCTTTATTTACTTATAAGTTATAGCTACTTAGCTAGTCTTTTAAAGATATAAGAAACTCCTTTTATAGCTTTCCGCCGCCTTTTTTATTTTATAACTTTATAAAATTCGTTTAACTTCTTATTTATTTAAGTAAAGTATATTTTAATTTTAAACTAGCTTAAAGCGCATAGCTAGCTTATTTACTAAGCGTAATTATACTATTAAAACGATTAAATAGATATTAAAGGACTTTTTTATATTTAACTAAGATATAAGCTATCTTATTTTAGCGGTAACTTTAAACAGCTTAGTGCGTTTCCTTTAAAGACTTACTAGTTTACTATCCGTAATATAATAACTTTTACTAAGCTATAGCTAAACTTAATCGCTAGGCTTAAATTTTAGTAAGCGGTATTTTTTATTATATCTATCTTTTATAGTAGCTAAAGTATAAGTAATAGCTAACTTAGCTTTTTCTTATAAAACCTCTTAGTTTTATAGATATAAGTAGTTGTTAAAAAACTAAAGCTAATTATCTATTTTTAATTTTATAATAAGCTTACTTAAAGCTATATAAATTACTAAGAAGAAGGAATTATTAAAGCTAAACTAAAAGGCTATTAGTATATTAGTTTAATATAAATCTAGGACATTAATAATAAAAGATCGTAGCGCGATTGCTATAGTTTAATTTCCTTTTTTTAATAGGCTATTTGTTTAAAAGTACTAAGCGGTAAATATAAAAGGCTTTGATTTAAAAGCTTATTATAAAGTCCGATAAAATACTAAAGTAAACTTTATATCTTAGTCGGAGATTATTCTCGTAAAAATTCTTTAATTAACGCGGAGTGGCTTTATATATAACGCTTATATATTTTTTTTGCTATAAACTAGTTATTACTTAAAATAAGGAGATATATATTGAAGAATTTATTAGTTATAGTTAATAAAGTATTAAAGAAGTTCTTTATAAGATCTTTTTATAAGGATTATTTAGCTTAACCTACTAAAAGCCTAGTAATAAAGTTTATTGCTATTATATAATAAAAACCGGCGGGCTTTAAATTTAAAAAAGCTACTTTAGCGTTTTACTTTAATTAGTTCAGTTATTATAGTAAGCGTTATAGCTTTTTACGACTTTATTTATATATTTACTAAGCTATAAAATTAAGAAATTTTTAAATAGATCTTACTATATATAGGTATAGCTAATATAAAATATTTAGCGTAAGCGTTTTTAATAATATTCTTAGTATAAGTCTTAAAGATATATAGTTATCCGCGTTTATTCTTCTCTATAAAGTATAGTAGCCCTTATAACTAAAAAAATAAGAGTTTAAAGATACTATCTTAATCGAAAAGCTATATAATAATCTTTACTTACTATATATTCTTTATATATTTATTAATTAACTTTTAGCGGATTAATAATTCGATTAATACTTTTATATAAAAAAATACGTAGTTTATTATCTTGTTTTCCTAAATACGTTTTAATTCCCTTTCTTAGTTTAATAATACTAGCTTATCGTTTTAGTGCGGTAAATATAAAAAGGCGTTTAGTATACTTTTTTTAACGCTTAAGATATAGTATATCTTTAGTAGGAATTAGCTTAAGTATTAAGAAGCGCGGACTAGCTTATTATTAGATTTTATATTAATAAAAAATAAGGACCTTTAGTATATAATTCTATAAGTATTTATATAATTAATAAAAACGACTACTTATAGTATTTTTACGGATAGTACTATAATATATAGCTTATAAACTACTTATATTAAACCGGCTACTTTAAGCTTTATAAGCTAAGATTAAGGTTCTTTACTTTAAAGAGCGTAGCTTAAGTAAACGATAAGCTAGGCTTTAGTTTATACTAATAAAATCTTTTTATCTTATTTTATACTTTTCTTTAAGTAAAAAGCTATAGCCGCTACTTTATATTCTTAAGATACGTTAATATAAATAAATAGTTATTAAGTAAAGTTAAAGTAATAAATTGTTTAAAGCTTAGTAAGATTTTTAATTCAATTTATAAAGGCCTCTTTTCTTTATAGTAAGCTAAAAAGCGGCTTTTATAGTATATTATACTTATCCTTAATATTAAAGTCTTAAACTTATAAGGTTATAAGGACTTAAGCTATATCTTAAACCTTATTATATAAAGAGGGCCGGGTCGGTATATATAAGTA
Organism: Ophiocordyceps robertsii; assembly: GCA_027405785.1. Lineage (NCBI taxonomy): Eukaryota > Fungi > Ascomycota > Sordariomycetes > Hypocreales > Ophiocordycipitaceae > Ophiocordyceps > Ophiocordyceps robertsii. Next base: position 18,183 of record JAPEBW010001466.1, on the reverse strand, counting down.
TAGACCCGCTATATATAAGCAGGTTCTTTATAGCTTACTATTATAATACTATAGATAGCACCTATATATTAGCCTTTACTTACTTTATAATAGTATAAGCTATTAATTATAAACTCGTTTAATAGTATAATAGCGAGAGCTTTGCTTTAAGCGGAACGGAATAACGCCCTTATTATAAAGTCGTTATAGAACGCCTTAAAGACGTTAAAAGGTATATTAGCTAGCTAAAAAGATAACTTCCTCGCCGCACTAAAGGGGCCGATTATAAAGCCTATATTAACCTTTAAAATATCTACCGCGCTAAGAACGGCGCTTATAGTTATTAAAATATAGAAGCCGCTCTTATAGCTAATATAAAATAAAAAGCTAAAGAGCTTTTACTTTTTCCTTAACTAGCTATAAGCAAAATACTATACTAATAAGAAAGACAGCCTTTATAATAGCTAAAGCGCTATTTAGTATGTGCTTTTATATACGCTACTAAAGCTTTTAATATAAAGGATCGCGGGCCTTTTAAGAAAAAGGGGCTATAATAGCTTTTAAGACCTTTAAAACTTTTTCTAGTACTTTATTTACGCTTTTAGCAATATATAAGAATAAGAAAAAGCGTTGGATAAGCTATATACCTTTAAATAAAAGGATAAATAAGCCTTTAAGAAGTTCTTACTTAAGTTTAAAAAGGCCTTTTTAAGCGGCGGGTACTATAATAAAAAAAGATAACGTAAAGTTAATATAACTATAAAATTTAAGTACTTTAGCGCTTTATAAGCTACTTATCTTAATTATTATATTATTTATATATAGTAAGTATATTAGCCCTCTTATAAAAGTAGCTTAAGGCTATAAATAAATACCTCGCTTTTAAAGGTTATAAAAGCGTACTTTATATAGCGGGGACAAGGTTACCTACTTTTTATAAAACGCGCTTATTATTAATATTAATAGTAATACCTTATAACTACGATAAGGACTAACTGTATAAAACGCTTAAAGAAAGTATTTATAACCTTTTTTATACTAACAGGCTAGTCCTTTTAATAGCGGGCTAAATAGGTCTTTAGCAACGAGATTTAAAAACAGCGTATTAATAGCTAATACTTATACTATAAAGCGGGCTCTTACTTTACTATAAAGTGCTTATATAAGCTAGCGAAGCGTTCTTTTATAAGAATCCGCTTTATAGCGATCGATAAACTACTATAGCTCGCCTTAAATAATAAAGACCCCGCCTCTTATAAAGTAAAGGGAAAAAAATAGCTTTAATATAAAGATAGGCCCCGGAGCTATAATTATAAGTATAAGTAAGGTAAAAGCTAGTAGCTTATATAAAAAAGGATCTTACTTTAATATAAGTTATGCTTAATAAGTCTAATTCTTTTACCGCGCTTATAAAAAAGGGATATTAGTACTATACTATAGTAAATAAAGCGTTTATATACTAAATATAAGTGCTTATTAAGAGGATTACCCTATGCTAAGTAAAGGGCGCTTTAAGTATAATAAAGGGTATAAAGATTAAAGGTATTACTTAGCTAGCTATAAAAATAGCCGGCTATATAAGGCTTATTATAGTATATATAATCATAAAGCTTAAATTCCTTTTAATCTTAAAGAAGCCTTAGCTTATATATATATAGTCTTTTTTAGTCTTATACTAAAAGAGGCTATAGTTCGGCCCGCTAAAAATATAGCTATACTATATTAATAGCGCCTTTAAAAAAATAAGGGCTATTTATAAACTAGCTAGTACCTTTAAAGTACTTACTTTAGTTTTTATAAGCATAGTCCGACGGCTTATACGCTAAAAAGACAAGGCCGGCGCTAATATAATAGTATTATAAAATCTAAACGGCTATACTTAAACTCCTTACTTTACTCCTAAGGAGCTTTATAGAACCCTATAATACTTAGCGCGTAGATACTAAGACTAAGTATAGCTTTAAGCCCCTTAGTAAGAATAGTAATAATATTAAACGAATAATTCCTTAGTCTTCTTTAAGTATTAAGAAAAGAAAATATACTTATTAAGCTTTAAGAAAAACCTTAATTATAAGCTAAGGATATAAGGAGATTTAACTTATTAAGACCTTTAAAAGTATCCTTTTATAAAGTTTAAGAAGATAATAAGGCGAATATATTTTAAGGAGTAAACTATTTTATTAACTTTATCCGCTAAAACGCTAATAAAGGTAAGGCCTATATAGATAAATTAGCTATTTAATTGCCCTTTTTCCGTTAAGGAAGTGCGGCGGAAAAGTATTTTAAGGACCTCTTAAAACTATTATAAGAAGAACTTAGTAAGCTTAGTATTAAACTAAGCCGATAGATCTCCGCCTTATAAAAACGGTTTAAAATCCGCTTAAATATAGCGATATAAGCACTTAATAAAAAGCACTTTACTATTAAAGATATAATAATAAGATCCGACTTTAAGTCTTAAATATTATGCTTATAATATAAAGCTAAGGCCGCGCTTTATTAGCTAAACTACTTAATTATAATAATTTACTAAAAGCTAGATATTTACTTATAAGAATCTTTATAACGTTTAATAAGAAATAAAGATATTAATAAATAGATTAACGAATATAAGGAAATTCTTTTTTAGCTATAAGTTAAATATACTTAAGGATCTTAAAAGCACTTACTAAAATAAAAGAAATAAGTCTAACTTATAAAAAGGTAAGGGCTAACTAGCTATACCTTATATATACTTAAAGGATAGTCTAAGACGCTTTAGCTATTTATTAAGGGCTTGCTAAGGCCGTAGGTTATATTCTTAAACCGCTTAGTAAGAGCGGATATACTATAAGCCTTATAGCGCTTATTAAGTTAAGGGAGAAATCCGCTTAAATAGTTAGGAATACGAGCTAAGGTCCTAAAGCTTAAAAGAGAAGGAACCTTTAAGACTATATACTTACTAACGCTAAAGCTAAAGTACGTATACCTTATAATTAAGGAAGGAACTATAGTAAAGACTAATAATTATTTAAGGGATAAAGAGTATAATATAAAAAGAGCTTAATTAAATATTAATAAAAGCTTAAAAGAAACCGTAATCTATACTATAGCAAACTTAATATAAGAGGCTAATAAACCATACGGATTTTATAGCTAAGTATTTTACTTATAGAATAAGCTTTACTTATATATTAAAAATAAATACCCCCTTAACCTTAACTAAGACATTGCTATATAAAGATATAGCTTAGTATAGTAAGTAGTTATTTAAAAGCTATAAAGCGTTTAAATAGTTAAGGCTTTTATTAATATTTAGCTATTAAACCTTTCTAAGCCGTTACGATTTACCTATATACGCTTACTAGTCTATAGAAAAAAAGGGCCTAAAATAAGTATTAAAGCCTATATAAATATTTAAGTAGATTAAAGCCTTATTTAAGCTAACTTAGTAAAGACCTTTTAAGATATAACTATAAACTCGTTTTAACGAATTCTTATTTAAGGAGTAAGAAGGATAGCTACTATTAAATAAGTAGAGTTTCCTACGTATATACTAAAAAGGCTAAATAGTAGCCTCGCGGTAATAAAAGTAAGGATTAGCGCTTAAATAATAAAACGCTTAGCGGCTAATATATTACTTAGCTAAGACTTTTTAGTTCCTTATTAAAAGGACCTTATTTACTTTATATTAGTCTTATAGATTAAGGCTTATAAAAGAATTAAAGCTAAAGTTAAGGTAGTTTAGCTAAAACTAGCGATATTTAGATAGGTAATTTACTTAGTTACTATAACGATTTTAGTTAGTTTTAGCTACGCCTTACTTATTTAAGTCTAGGCGCCGCTATTTAGGCGTAATATAATATTTTTCCTTAACGACCTTAAGCTCGCTTAGATAATAATATAGGATTATAAGAGCTTTATAGCAATAAACTATTTTAAGGAACTACTAATACTTTACTAAAGCTAAAAAGTAAGGATAAATAGAAACCTTAATAAGTAAGTTTAGCTATATAAGGAGGTTAGTCCTACTACTCCCTTAGTAAAAGCCCTTATAGAAAATCCGCATAAAATAAACCCCGCTAAGGACTTCTTATAAAAGGATTTTATAGCAAACTATAAGCCTAAAATCGGCCGAACTAAGGACTTACTTAAACTTACTATTAATAAAGGCGTTTAAATCTATGCTAAGGACTTAAAATATATTTTAAAAGACTAAGATATCTTTTAATCGTTTCCTTACCTTTAAAGGGATAAAGTAGTAGTATATATAAACGAATCTAAATATATAAGCATTTTTTTAGTAAAAGGATAGTAATACTAATAAGTTATATTAAGATTATACTTATTAAGCGATAAAGATAAGAAGGTAGTAAATACAATATTCGGCTAGTTAACTATATAAAGCTAATTAAAACGAGTTTATAAGCTAACTCTATTTACGGTATTAGTATTTATAATATAAAAGATAGTAAACAGAAAGGAAAAAGGATAAGTAGTTATAGACTTATAAAGGATTAATGCTATTACTACTTTAAACGCTTACTTAATGCCCTTTTAAAGCGATATAGTTAAACGCCTTTAAGGAAAGAAGTTTATTAGTATAGTAAACGTATAATCGTTTTTTTACTAATTCTTAGTTTACTAAGACTACTAAGAAAAGTTTATAGTTATAAGCTATCGCGGGCTAAAAAGATTATTAATAATACTTATAAGCTTTAAGAACTCCTTAGTATACGTTTAAAGGTTTATTAATAACGTCCTTTATAGATACTAAAAATATATAGCGGCTTATATTAATAATATTATTATTTACCTTAATATAGCCGAAGAATACCTTTAATATTTAAAGGCCGTATTCCGCGCCTTTTATAATTATAATATTATCTTATTTAAACTAAAGTTCTTTTTAGTATACTTATCTATATAGCTCCTTAGATTAAAAGTAAACGCTATTAGCTTTATAAATATAAATAAACGTATACAAGCTTTAAGGGATATTGCGTTCTTAAAGAACCTTTAATAGCTTAAGAAATAGATCGGCCTTACTAAGTAGCTACGCTATACGGTCTTATATTTCGCTAAGAAAGTTAACGTCCTATAAAAATAAAAGATAAAGCTACTTAAAGTAAGATAAGAAGAAGGAGTCCTTTTAAGGGGCTAAGGACAGGCTTAATACGCCGCGAAAGCCGCTTTTTAGCCTACTCCGGAAGAAAAAAAGGCCTTCGCTATTTTAACTAAGAAACTTACTAAGCTTTAAACGATTTACTACTTTAACCTTACTTAATAACTATTTATTTAAATCGATATATCCCGAGAATATAAAGTAGCGGCTATAGCTTTTTACTTAAAAGAAGGCACGGAATAAGATAAAAAGATACTAGTAGCTTAAACTAAAGTCTAGCTTATTATTTACTTAAGCCGCGCCTTTTAAAGCGGAGAACCTTAATATTAGCTTATAGAACTTAAAGTAGCTAGTTTAGTATAAGCAGTCTATAAGTTACGTACTATAGTATTATCTTTAAGAACGCTATAAGTAGTTATCTTTACTAATTATATAAGTACTTAAAGAATCTTATACTAAAAATCCTTATTCTTTATTAATATAAAACTTAATAATAAGCTAGTCTTTATATCTTAATACTTAAGCTAATTCTTACTAAAGGTATACTATATTTTAAGCGTTAAAAACATTATGCTAAATGCGCCTTTACGTTTACTATATTAAGATAATAAGCTAGTATTCTTAAACTAAAAAGGGGAATTAAAACGTATTTAAGAAGATAAGATAATAGACCGCGTATTTCTTTTCGTAAAAGTATTAATCGAATTACCGCTCCGCTAAAAAATAATTAACGGATATATAAAGGATATATAGTAAGTAAAGATTATAGTATAGCTTAATAATAAAGATAGTTTCCTTAGACTTTTATTCCCTTAATTATAAGGGTTGCTATACTTTATAGAGAACGATAAACGCCGGAGACTATATATCCTTAAGACTTATACTAAGGAGATCGTTAAAAACGCTTACGCTAAATATTTTTACGCTAGCCGCACTTATATATAGTAAGATCTATTTTAAAGATTCTCGATTTTATAGCTTAGTAAATATATAGATTAAGTTATAGATACCTATAATACTTACTACTATAACTAAACCGATTAAAGTAAGACGCTAAAGTAGCTTATCTTAATTTAAAGCCCGCTAGTTTTATACTATATAATAATAATAAACTTTATTATTAAGCTCTTAGTAGTTTAAGCTAAATAATCTCTATAAAAAGATTTTATATTACGGAATCTAAACAGCTATACTTAAACTCCTTACTTTACTTTTAAGGAGCCTTATAAAACCCTATAATAAGAACGCTTAAAGCACGTACTATAAAAGCTCGCTTAAGAAGATATAATAAATATTACTAGTTAAACCCCGCTAAGGTTTTTAAGATATAACTATAAAGGGTTAAAAGCCTACTTAACTATAGTTTATAACGTTTAAATATAGCTTATAGCGTCTTTAACTATAAAAAACACTATAAAAACTACTAAGCGGATTCCGCTAGTATCTTTAAGGGATATTTAGGGATTTCCGCGGGATATCCTAACTATAATTCAACCTGTTTTTAACTAAGGAAGCACCTTAAAAGATATAAAATAAACCTTACCGCGATTTTTAAGGGATATCTAAGGATAATTAAGGGATTTCCCTAACTATAGTTTATAGTGTTTTTAACCGGGCTTATACTTAGTTTATTAAGCGATTCTACGAAAATATTTATAGTTTATCTATATACTAACGATAAATAAAAGGATAATATAGTTAGAAATCCTTAAAATTAGCTTAAAAAACTAAGTATAAAGTAGCTAGCTATACCTTAAAAAGTAAATAAGCTTTTTACTATTTTTAAACCCTTATATACGTTTATATATAGTAATTAGTCCGTTATACTAGCTTAACTAGTAGTAATTAGTTTATAGTACTAGCCTTAACTAGCGGTAATTAGTTTATAGTACCGGCCCCGATTAGCGGTAATTAGTCCGCGCCTTATCCCCTTATCCTTATGCTATAAAGCGTAGTAAATAGTAGCAATTCCTACTTATTTAAACGGAAATCCCTTAAATATCCGCTAAGCTAAAAGCAACTATATCGCACGATAAAGTACTTATCTTATAAGAAGTTAGATACTAAACGATATTTTCTTTAATAAGAAGCTCTTATTAGCTTTTAAGTCTAACCTTAATAATAAGCACTTCTTCCTTAACGCGCTTATAATAAAACTTTAAAACGAGTAAGCTATAAAAGCGGAAAAGGCCGCGGCTTATTAAGTATACCGGTTTTATAATCTCCCTTACCTTTTTTTAAGGTACTATACCGCGATAGCCTATAAAGCTAAATAGGATATAAAATAAGTCCTGCTTAGTTAAGCTAAGACTACTACCTTTTAAGAGGCAATCCTCTTTTAAAATACTAATAAAAAACAAACACCCCCTTAACCTTAACTAAGACGTTCTTATATAAAGACGTAGCTTAGTATAGTAAGTAGTTATTTAAAAGCTATAAAGCGTTTAAATAATTAAGGCTTCCTTTTACGTTTAGCTATTAAACCTTAATAAGCCGTTACAATTTACTTACGCACGCTTATTAGTTTATAGAAAAAAAGGGCCCGGAATAAGTATTAAAGCCTATATAAATACTAAGGCAAACTAAAGCCTTATTTAAGCCGACTTAGTAAAGACCTTTTAAAACATAATTATAAACTTCTTTTAACGAATTCTTATTTAAGGAGTAAGAAGGATAGCTACTATTAAATAAGTAGAATTTACTATATATATACTAAGAAAGCTAAACGGTAGCCTCGCAGTTATAAAGGTAAGGATTAGCGCTTAAATAATAAAACGCTTAGCGGCTAATATATTACTTAGCTAAGACTTTTAAGTTCTTTATTAAAAGAACCTTATTAACTTTATATTAGTCTTACGGATCGGGGCTTATAAAAGGATTAAAGTTTAAGTTAAGATAGTCTAGCTAAGACTAGCGATATATAGATAGGTAATTTACTTAATTACTATAACAATTCTAGTTCGTTTTAGCTATGCTTTACCTATATAGGTCCGGGCGCTGCTATTAAGGCGTAATATAATATTTTTCCCTAAAAACCTTAAGCTCGCCTAGATAATAATATAGGATTATAAGAGCTTTATAGCGATAAACTATTATAAGGAAATATTAATACTCCGCTAAGGCTAAAAAGTAAGGATAATTATAGACTTTAACGAGTAGTTTTAGCTATATAAGGAGGTCGATACTATTACTCCTTTATCGGAAGCCTTTATAGAAAATCCGGATAAAATAAACCTAGCTAAGGACTTTTTATAAAAGGATTTTATAGTAAACTATAAACTTAAAATCAGCCGAACTAAGGACTTACCTAAACTTACTACTAATAAGGGCGTTTAGATCTACGCTAAAGACTTAAAATACGTATTAAAAGTCTAAGATATCCTTTAATCGTTTTCTTGCCTTTAAAAAAATAAGGGAGTAGTATATATAAATAAATTTAAATATATACGTATTCTTTTAGTAAAAAGATAGTAATATTAATAAGTCGTATTAAAATTATACTTATTAAGCGATAAAGATAAGAAGGTAGTAAATATAATATTAAGCTAGCTAACCGTATAAGGCCGATTAAAATAAGTCTATAAGCTAACCTTATTTATAGCGCCGGTATTTATAGTATAGAAAACGGTAAATAAAAAGGAAAAAGGATAAGTAGTTATAAACTTATAGGGGATTAACGCTATTATTACGTTAAACGCTTACTTAATGCCCCTTTAAAGCAATATAATTAAACGCCTTTAAGGAAAAAAGTTTATTAGTATAGTAAATATATTATTGTTTTTTTATTAGTTCTTAGTTTACTAAGACTTTTAAGAAAGGTTAATAGTTATAAGCTATCGCGGGCTAAAAAGATTATTTATAATACTTATTAGCTTTAAAAACTCCTTAGTATACGTTTAAAGGTTTATTAATAACGTCCTTTATAAATACTAAGAATACGTAGTAGCTTATATTAATAATATTATTATTTACTTTAATATAGCTAAAGAATACCTTTAATATTTAAAGGCTATATTCCGCGCCTTTTATAACTATAATATTACTTTATCTAAACTAAAGTCTTTTTTAGTATACTTATTTATATAGCTCTTTATATTTAAGGTAAACGCTATTAGCTTAATAAATATAGATAAACGCGTATAAGCCTTAAGGGATATCCCGTTCTTAAAGAACCTTTAATAGCTTAAGAAATAGATCGGCTTTACTAAGTAGCTATACTATATAATCTTATATTTCGCTAAGGAAGTTAATATCTTATAAAAATAAAAGATAAAGCTACTTTAAGTAAGATAAGAAGAAAGAGTCCCCTTAAGGGGCTAAGGACGGGCTCGATACGCTATAAAAGCCGCTTTTTAGCTTACTTTAAAAAAAGAAAAGGCCTTTACGATTTTAACTAAGAAACTTACTAAGCTTTAAACGATTTACTACTTTAACCTCGCTTAATAACTATTTATTTAAATCGATATATCTTAAGAATATAAAGTAGCGGCTATAACTTTTTAATTAAAAGAAAGTACGGGATAGGATAAAAAGACGCTACTAGCTTAAACTAAGGTTTTACCTTATTATTTACTTAAGCTACGTCTTTTAAAGCGGAGAACCTTTATACTAGCCTATAAAACTTAAAGTAGCCGGTTTAATATAAGCAATATATAGGTAATATACTATAGTACTATCTATAAGAACGCTATAAGTAATCGTCTTTATTAACTATATAAGTACTTATAGAATTAGATATTAAAAAACCTTATTCTTTACTAATATAAAATCTAATAATAAGCTAGTCCTCGCGTCTTAATACTTAAGCTAATTCCTGCTTAAAGTATACTATATTTTAAGCGTTAAAAACGTTATACTAAACGCGCTTTTACGTTTACCGTATTAAGACAATAAGCCGGTATTCTTTAACTAAAAAAGGGAATTAAAACGTATTTAAAAAGATATATTAATAAACTATATATTTTTTTATACGAAAGCATTAATTAAATTACCGCTCCAGTAAAAAATAATCAATAGATATATAGAGGATATATAATAAGTTAAAATTATAACGTAGCTTAGCGATAAAGATAGTATCCTTAAACTACTATTCTTTTAGTTATAAAGGTTACTATACTTTATAGAGAACGACGGTCGCTAAAGACTATATATCCTTAAGACTTATACTAAGGAGATCGTTAAAGACGCCGACGCTAAATATTTTTATACCGGCTATACTTATATAAAGTAAGATCTATTTAAAAGCTTCTTAATCTTATAGCTTAGTAAATATATAAATAAGGGTATAAATAGCTATAATACTTATTACTATAACTAAACCGATTAAAGTAAGATATTAAAGTAGCTTATCTTAATTTAAGGCCTGCTAGTTTTATACTATATAATAATAATAAACTTTATTACCGGGCTCTTAGTAGTTTAAGCTTAATATTCTTTATAAAAAAATCTTATAAAGAACTTTTTTAATACCTTACTAACTATAACTAAAATATTCTTAAATATATATCTCCTTATGTTAAGTAATAACTAGTTTATATCGGAAGACTAAGTATAAGCATTATATATTAAGCTACTCCGCGCTAATTAAGGGATTCCGAAGGGGATAATCTTTAACTAAAACGTAAAGTTTACCTTAGTATTTTAGCGGACCTTATAGCAAGCCTTTAGATCGAAGCTTTTTATATTTACTACTTAATACCTTTAAACTAATAGCCTTTTAAAAAGGCGAAACTAAACTATAAAAATCGCGCTACGATTCTTTACTATTAATTTCCTAAACTTATATTAAACTAATACGCTAGTCGCCTTTTAGTTTAACCTTTATAATTCCTTCTCTTTAATAATTTACGCGGTCTTTAATAAGCTTATTATAAGGATAAAAAAAAATCACGGCTTTTAGTTCTTTAATAACTACTTATACTTATAAAACTAAGAGGTCTTATAAGAAAAAGCTAGGTTAGCTATCGCCTATACTTAAGCCGCTATAAAGAATAAATATAATAAGAAATACCGCCCGCTAAAATTTAAGCTTAGTAATTAAGTCTAGCTATAGCTTTATAAAGGCTATTATATCGCGGATAGTAAATTAGCAAAGCTTTAAGAAAGATATACTAAGCTATTTAAAGTTACCGCTAAAGTAAAATAGCTTATATACTAGCTAAATATAAAAAGGTCTTTTAATATTTATCCGGTCGTTTTAATAGTATAACTACGCTTAGCGGATAAGCTAGCTATCCGCTTAAAACTAATTTAAGATAAAGGGATACCTTACCTAAATAAGTAAGAAGTAAAACAAATCCTATAAAGCTATATAATAAAGAAAGGCGGCGGAAAGCTAAAAAAGGAGTTCCTTATAGCTTAAAAAGGCTAGTTAAGTAGCTATAAATTATAGGTAAATAAAAAAGCAGTCTTCTTGCTAAAGATTATAAAAGGCTTCGAAAAAGTATAAAAGGAGTTAGCTACTTAAGTAGTTTAGATAAAAGTATAATGCGCGGCCTTTATAACTTAATATAAAACTTTTTAATTAAGAGAATTAAGCGGTTAAGCTTAAGCATAAGACTTAAAGGCTACTATAAGTTATAAGAAACTATAACGTACTATACTTAAAGTAATTAGTGATTTTAATAATAATATACCGCCGTTTACTTTAAGCAATAAGGCCTTTTTAGCCTTATAGTATACTTATTTAAATTCTCTCCGTTACTTACCCTTTTTCCTTTCCTTTTTTCTTTTTATAACTTTTTTTCCCTTTACCGCTAGTTATAACCCGGTATACCTTACTTACTCCTATATATATAACCTTCTTTACTTTAGGCTTATAATCCTTATATTCTTATTTTAAGTCTTTTTATCGTTTAACATCTTATATAGCTAAAACTAGCTATTTTATAATGACTTTTTTAGCCCGCTCTTTAATAAGCCCTTACGCCTTTAATATAAAAGATATAAGTAAGCGCTTAAGCTTTATAGAAATAAAGCGGCTATTCTTTATAGCCTTAAGTCCTTTAATAAAAGTTAAAACCTTTAGGTTTAAGCTTTTATATAAACCTACGCCGCTTTTTATAGCCACGCTTAAGCTAATAGATTTAACTTAAACTATAATACTATAAAGGACGGCTTATACTACCCTCTTTAAATACTTAACTTAAATAACTTACCTTTTAGCCTTATACTATAGCATAGTTTAAATAGCCGGTTTCGTAGTAACTTAGCTATACCTCCCGCTTAGCCTTTACTATTTAAAAGCCCCCGCCGCCTATATAATTTTTAAGGCGTAGCTAAAAATCTTTATTAGCTAAATAACTAGCTAATACTTAACGTCTTTAAGTTAGCTAACCTTACTATAGTTTTAAGATCTATAGCTAGTAAAAACTTACTTTAGCTAAATAACTAAAACGATATCCGCGCTATCCTTAATTATATATTTAAGGCCTAGCTTAACTAGTTTATAGCTAGGTTTATAGCGGCGTTTTAAGTTACTATAGCTAAAACCTTATCTTGCTTTATATATAGTCTAGCCCGTGCTATAAAATCCCTTTCTTAGCTTATAGCCGCTATAGGCCTTAAAGACCCGTTTAGTTCCGCTTAGTAAACGCTCTTTCCGCCTACCGCTATGCTTAGCCTAGCTATATAAAGGCGAATAAGCGCCTTATTATAGTTTATCCGCCGTCCCTTCTTAACCGAAGGAGATAGCGATAACTAGCTTTAAGATATATTCCGCTGCTTAATCCTATAAGAGCCGCTAATAGTAACTAATATAATCCTTAATAAGCTTAGCTTAGCGGGCCTATACTTTAGCGATAAGATTATAATAATTAGGAGTTTCTACCTAGCTATAAATTACGCTAAGTTTTACTTATAGGCCCGCGAAAAGTCTAAACGCGATTTAACTTTAACTTAAGCAATAAAATTCTTAAGCTTCGATATCCGCCTTATTAGCCGTACTAACTACGCGCTTTATATTCTCGCCTTTAAGGCCCCCTTTATAAAGAGGTTTTTTAAGACTATTAAGTATATTTAAAACCTTAAAAGCGAGGAGTTAAGCACTAAGGCTATTAAGAACCTTATTACCCGCTTTTAAGCGGGAATAAAGATATTTAATACCTTAGTGCTAACTATACTTATTAATATTAATAAGATAGCTTACTTTTACCTTAATACTTTCTTAATAGCTAAACGCGCGTTAGTTAGCGTAAAGGCGTAAGTAATAGCGCTATATAAAAAGAATAATAAGTTAAAAAGCCTAGTAATAAAAAGCAGGGGATAACTATAATAGCGGTAGTAAGTAAGATATAATATCTCGCTTATAAGCGGCTTATAGGGCTTATAAGTAAAACGGGAAATTTAGCGGAGGATTAAAAACAACGTAAAAAGAGTAAGTAAGATCATAGTATAAAATAAGGCTTAAATAAAGCTAATCTCTTATAATATATCCCGCTAAGGAATTAAAGCATTGCTTAGTATAGAGACTCCTTACTACTTAATAAGTACCTAAACGTACGCCTTAAAGGAAAGTCGGAAACCTTTACTATAAGTTTTAGCTAAACGCGCTAATCGCTTTAATAAAGATAAAGACGTATAATTAAATATAAAGTAAGGATTTATAATAAAAGCCACTTACTAACTATCTTAAGCTACTTAGCTACTATTAGCCGGATAGGCCGAAAAAACTATTAAAAGGATAAAGATAGCGCACTACTAATATAATATAAAGACGCTATTATAAAGCTATTACTTAGCGCCCCCTTTACTTTATTCTTACTTTAAACTAATAAGGACGTTAGCTTTTCTTTCTTACCCGGGGGAGTTATTATAGAATTTAAATAGCTATGCTTAAAATCCTTACTTTACTTTTAAGGAGCTTTACGGAACCTTATAATAAGAATGCTTAAAGTATATACTATAAAGGCTTACTTAAAGAGATATAACGAAAATTATTAATTAGACCCCGCTAAGGTCTTTAAGATAAAATTATAAAGGGTTAAAAGCTTACTTAACTATAGTTTATAATATCTAATTATAGTTAACGATATCTTTAACTATAAAAGATACTATAGAAACTATTAAGCGGATTCCGCCGGTATCTTTAAAAGATATCTAAGGATTTCCGCGGGATATCTTAACTATAATTTGAACCGTTTTTAACTATAAAAGCACCTTAAAAGATATAAGATAAACCTTACCGCGATTTTTAAGGGATAATATAAGGATATTTAAAGGATTTCCCTAACTATAGTTTATAGTGTTTTTAACTAAGCTTATACTTAGTTTTTTAGGGGATTTTATAAGGATATCTACGGTTTATATATATACTATAGATAGTATAGTTAAAGATCCTTAAAATTAGCTTAAAAAGCTAAGTATAAAGTAGCTAGCTATGCTTTTAAGAATAGATAAGCTTTTTACTATTTCTAAACCCTTATATACGTTTACGTGTAGTAATTAGTCCGTTATACTAGCTTAACTAGCGGTAATTAGTCCGTAGTACCGGTCTTAACTAATAGTAATTAGTCCGTAGTACCGGCCTTAACCGGTAGTAATTAATCCGCGCCTTATCTCCTTATCCTTACGCCGTAGGGCGTAGTAAAATTCTTATTTAAGAAGTAAGAAAAACGGTTACTATTAAATAGGTATAATTTACTATATATATACTAAGAAGGCTAGATAGTAGCTTTATAATTATAAAAGTAAGGATCGGCGCTTAAATAGTAAGACGCTTAGTAGCTAATATATTACTTAGTTAAAATTTTCTAATTCCTAATTAAAAAGGCCTTATTAACTTTACGTTAATTATCCGCATTAAAGCTTATAAAAGGATCGAAGCTAAAATTAAGATAGTTTAACTAAAACTAGTAATATAAAAACGGGTAATTTACTTAGTTACTATAATAATTTTAGCTAGTTTTAGCTACGCCTTACTTATATAAGTTTAGGCGCTACTATTAAAGCATAATATAATATTGTTCTTTAACGACTTTAAGCTCGCTTAGTTAATAATATAAGATTATAAAAGCTTTATAAAGATAAACTATTTTAAGGAACTACTAATACTCCGTTAAGGCTAAAAGGTAAGGATAATTACAGACTTTAATAAATAGTTTTAGCTATATAAAGAGGTTAATATTATTACTTTCTTAGCGGAAGTCTTTATAGAAAACATAAATAAAATAAACCTTACTAAGGACCTTTTCTAACAAGATTTTATAGTAAACTATAAGCTTAGATTTAGATAAATTAAGGACTAACTAAAACTTATTATTAATAAGGGCGTTTAGATCTATACTAAAGACTTAAAATATATATTAAAGGTCTATAATATTCTTTAGTTACTTCCCCGCCTTTAAAAAGATAAGGGAGTAGTATATATAAATAAGTCTTAATATATACGTATTTCTTTAATAAAAAGATAGTAATATTAATAAATCGTATTAAGATTATATTTATTAAGCAATAAAATAAAAAAGTAGTAAACACGATATTTAGCTAGCTAATAAAGTAAAAATAATAAAAACGAGTTTATAAGCCGACTTTATTTATAGCGCTAGTATTTATAGTATAAAAGATAGTAAATAAAAAGTAAAAAGGATAAGTAGTAATAGACTTATAAGAGATTAACGCTATTACTACCTTAAACGCTTACTTAATACTGCTTTAAAGCGATATAATTAAACGCTTTTAAAGAAAGTAGTTTATTAATTTAATAAATATATAATACTTTTCTATTAGTTTTTAGTTTACTAAGACTATTAAAAAGGCTTATAGTTATAAGCTATTTTAAGTAAAAAGAAATTATTAATAATACTTATAAGCTTTAAGAACTTCTTAGTATACATTTAAATGTTTATTAATAAGGTCCTTCGTAAATACTAAAAATACTACTACGCTTTATAGCATAAGGATAAGGGGATAAGGCGCGGACTAATTACCGCCGGTCGGGGCCGGTACTACGGACTAATTACCGCCGGTTAGGGCCGGTACTACGGACTAATTACCGCTAGTTAGGCCGGTATAATAGACTAATTACCGCACGTAAACATATATAAGGGTTTAGAAATAGTAAAAAGCTTATTTATTTCTTAAAAGCATAGCTAGCTACTTTATACTTAGTTCTTTAAGCTAATTTTAAGGATCTTTAACTATACTATTTATAGTATATAGAGTAAACTATAGATATCTTTATAAAATCGCTTAATAAACTAAGTATAAGCCCGGTTAGAAACACTATAAACTATAGTCGGGGAAATCCTTTAGATATCTTTAGATATCCCTTAAAAATCGCGGTAAGGTTTATCCTATATCTTTTAAGGTGCTTCCGTAGTTAAAAACGGGTCGAACTATAATTAAGATATCCCGCGGAAATCCTTAAAAATCCCTTAAAGATACTAGCGGAATCCGCTTAATAGTTTTTACGGTATCTCTTATAGTTAGATATATCGTAAACTATAGTTAGGTAAGCTCTTAACTATCTATAGTTATATCCCGGAAACCTTAGTAAGGTCCGACTAATAATATTCGTCGTATCTTTTTAAGCGAGCCTTCGTAGTATATACTTTAAGCGTTCTTATCGCGGGGTTTTATAAGGCTTCCTTAAGAGTAAAGTAAGGAGTCCGGGCATAGCCGTTTAGATTCTATAATAACTCCCTTAAGTAAGAAAGAAAAGCTAACGTTCTTATTAGTTTAAAGTAAGGATAAAGTAAAGGGGGTGCTAAGTAATAGCTTCGTAGTAGCGATTTTACGCCGTGTTAGTAGTGCGCTGTCTTTATTCTTTTAATAGTTTTATTAGCTTATCTAGCTAATAATAGCTAAGTAGCTTAGGATAGTTAATAAGCGGCTTTATTATAAATCCTTACTTTATATTTAGTCGTATAGCTTTATCCTTATTAAGGTAATTAGCGCGTTTAGCTAAAACTTATAGTAACGTTTTTCCGACTCTCCTTTAAGGCGTGTATTTAGGCCCTTACTAAGTAGTAAGGAGTCTCCGCGCCGGGGCATACTTAAGTTCCTTAGCGGGATATATTATAAGAGACTAGCTTTATTTAAGCCTTATCTTATATTATTATCTTACTTACCCTTCTTATACTGTTTTTTAATCCTCCGCTAAGTCTCCCGTTTTACTTACTAGCTTTATAGGCCGCCTATAAGCGAGATATTATATCCTGCTTATTACCGCTATTATAGTTATCCCCCGCTCTTTATTGCTAAGCTTTCCGACTTATTATCCTTCTTATATAGCGCTACTACCTACGCCTTTCCGCTAATTAACGCGCGTTTAGCTACTAAGAAGGTATTAAGGTAAAGGTGCGCTATCCCGCTAATATTAACGGGTATAGTAAGCACTAAGGTATTAAACGTCTATATTCCTACTTAAAAGCGGGTAATAAGGTCCTTAATAGCCTTAGTGCTTAACTCCTTGCTCTTAAGGTTTTAAACGTGCTTAATAGTCCTTAAGAACCTCTATATAAAAGGGGCCTTAAGGGCGAGAATATAAAGCGCGTAATTAATACGGCCGATAAGGCGAATATTAAAGCTTAAGAACTTTATTGCTTAGGTTAAAGTTAGGTCGCGTTTAAACTCTTCGCGGGCCTATAAGTAGAACTTAGCGTAGTTTATAGCTAAGCGGAAACTCCTAATTATTATAATCTTATCGCTAGAGTATAGGCCTATAAAGCTAAGTCCGTTAAGGATCGTATTAGTTACTACTAGCGGCTTTTATAAAATCGGGCGGCGGAATATATCGCGAGGCTAGTTATCGCTATCTCCTTTAATTAAGGAGGGATAGTAAATAGACTATAATAAGGCGCTCGTACGCCTTTATATAGCTAGGCTAAGCGTAGTAGTAAGTAAAAAGAGCGTTCGCTAAGCGGGACTAAATAAGTCTTTAAGGCTTATAGCGGCTATAAGCTAAGAAGGGGATTTTATAGCATAGGCTAAACTATATATAAAGCGAGATAAGGTTTTAGCTATAGTCGCTTAAAACGCCGCTATAAACCTAGCTATAAACTAGTTAAGCTAGGCCTTAGATATATAGTTAAAGACGGCGCGGATATCGTTTTAATCGTTTAGCTAAAGTGGGTTTCCGCTAACTACGGCGGCTATTATAA
>JAPEBW010001465.1:0-23755 GCA_027405785.1 Ophiocordyceps robertsii | reverse complement strand
TATTAAGGTCCGGTTATTAGCTAACTATATTAGCTCGGTTATTCTTAGAACCTTTCTTAGAAATAATCTTATAATTAAATTCTAAAAGGAATTTAGCCTATCTTATTTACCTAGCATTTAACTAATATATTATAGCAAAATAACTAATATTCTTATAATCTATATAAACCTTAGGTTTATATTTATTTCCTAAAATATAATGCCGAAATTCTTTAAAAGCATATATAATAGCTAAGAATTCTTTATCGTAAATAGGATAATAAATTTCTATACTTACTAGCTTCTTTAAATAAAAAGCTATTAGTTTAAGAATATTGTTTTCGTCGCGCTAGCTTAGTTATGCGCTTAATATAAAATTAAAAGCATCCGTTT
This sequence comes from Ophiocordyceps robertsii, assembly GCA_027405785.1. Taxonomy (NCBI): domain Eukaryota; kingdom Fungi; phylum Ascomycota; class Sordariomycetes; order Hypocreales; family Ophiocordycipitaceae; genus Ophiocordyceps; species Ophiocordyceps robertsii. The sequence continues at coordinate 23,383 of JAPEBW010001465.1, read as the reverse complement.
TTAATTTTAATGGCTTTTCTATATTATAGGTATTTAATATAGGTTCTTTAATAAGTAATCCTTTAATCTTTTTAAAAGCTTCGTCTACTTCTAAGTTCTACTTAAAAGGGTCCGTTTTAGCTTTCTTTAATATAGATAAAATTAGTATAATTATCTTAGAAAAGTCCGATATAAACTTCCTATAATAATTTATATATCCTATAAAGCTTTAGATTTCCTTAATATTTATAAGAATTAGCTAATCTTTAATTCTAAAAATCTTCTATAGGTTTATCCTTATAAAAAAAGGAGTAATTATATGCCTTAAGGATTTTACTTTTTAAATTTAAAAGCTATATTTCTCCGGTAAAATATATAAGCTAGCTTTTCTTAACGCTTTTAGCACTATATCGACTTCTTTATAGTATTGCTTTAGCGTATCTAAGTATATAATAATATTATTTAAATAAGCCGTATAGAAACGGTCTAAATAAGGATTTAATATACTATTAATTCTCTTTTAAAAGGTTACTAGTATATTAGTTAATCTTAAAAGCATAACTAAAAGTTCGTAAAGTCTATATCGCGTTCCGAAGGCTATTTTAAATTTATCTCCTTCTTTAATGCGTATTTAGCTATAAGCAGATTTAAGGTTAACCTTAGTATACTACTACTTATTAGCTAATCTATCTCTTATTTCGCTTATAAAAAGTAATAGAGTCCGGTCCTTTATTATATCGTTATTTATTTCTCTAAAATCAATATAAAGGTAAGTTTTTTCTTAATCTTTACTATTCTTTAAAGCGAATAATATAGGAGCTTAATATTCTAATTTAGACTCTTTAATATAACCTTTTCGTAGGTTTTTATTAATATATTCTTTTAGCAACTTTAGATATTTCTTATTTAAGTTATATATCTTATAGAATCTAGGCTTAAAGCCTTCTTTTAACTTAATTTTATAATCTTAACTACCGCATAGTAGTAGCCTATCTTTAGGTAGCGGCGTAAATATATCGAAATATCTCTTTAGTATATTTCTAGGTATTTTTAGATAACGATCCTTAGGGTATTTTAAGTTAATAGTACCTTTTAAACGTCTTATATACTATATTCGCTTTTTAAGGTGCTCTAAATTAATAGTACCTTCTAAATACTACGAGCTAATCTTACGTATCTTATTCTTAATTTTTCTTTTATTCCGTTTTTTCTTAATCTTATCTTTTTACTTAAAGTATTGCTACTTAATATCCTTTAAGGTATTTTATAGATTTTCTTCTAATAAATTATAAGTAGCTTTATAATTATCTCCGGGGCTTTTAATCTTTTTACTAAGGTTTAGCGTTATTATCGCTTATATTATACTAGTTATAGTCGTATTATCTTTAGTCGTACTAGTTATTTTATCGTTCTTTATTATAATATCTATTAATGCGATATTTATATCTATATAAAAAGCTTTATTGTCTTTATTATTACTATTCCTTATATAGTTATCGTTAGGTATTGCCGTATTTAAATTATTCGAAGGTTTCGTTTCGGGGTCGTCCTTTATTAAACTATAAAGAGGAATATTTAAGGTATCGTCTTTAAACCTTAAAAGGCCTTTATCTTAATCTATCCAAGGATTATATTTCTATAAAAAGGGTAGTCTTAATATAATATTATAGCTAATAGCTAAGACGTTAAAGGAATCTTTAAAGTTATAAATCCCGATCGTATACTTAAGAGGATTAGTCTTTAGCATAATCTTGCTGTTATTATACTTAAAGGGTAATCTTTCTACTAAAAGAAGTATATAAGGCTTATCTTTTCTTCTATAACGTAGTTTTAAACGATTTACCGTTATAAGGGAAATATAGCTACTTATCGCACCGCAATCTACTAATACGTTAAGGCGATATCCTCTTAATTTTAATAAAAGAGTTATTCTTATACTTCGAGAATTATTATTTAACGTAAGTAAGTTCTATTTACTAAGAAATAGCCTTATTATTCCTAGGCTTGTTAGTTATTTGCCTTATTTACTAACTTTTTAGTAAATCTTAATTCTATTTACGGAATTAGTTTATTTAAGTAACTAAGCTTCTTATAAGCTTTAGAAACTAGATCTCTACTAGCTTTATAGTTTTTAACTACTTTATTAATAATATTAATACCTTCTATATAATCGATTTCCTTTTATCGTTTTTAGTCGTTAATTTTCTCTTACTTAGCTTTTAGCTAATTCTTAAGTATTTCTTTTAAGAATCTTTTTACTTATAGTAGTATTTCTAAATTATAATTCTTATTACGAAGATTATAATTAATCTCGAAATACTTACTATATCGTTTAAATATATCTTTAATAGCTAGGTTAAGGAATTCTCTATCTTCCTTAAGCTTATCGGCTAGCTTATTATTCTTTTTCTTAAGATTGTCTTTATCTTTAATTAAATTAGTAATATATATAAAAAGAGATATATAATCTTCCTCTAGCTTAATTATTTTATTCGTTAAAGCTAGGTTACCGTCTTAAAGGTTTTTAATAGTCGTTTCGTTATACTGCTTAAAGAGTAAAAGTTATTCGATTTTAATCTAGTAATTAGTATTTTCTTACGAAAGTTCCTCTTTATCGGCTTCGATATCCTCTTTAAGGTTTTCTATAAAAACTTTAGTATTAGTAGTAAGTTCCTTAGTTATTATAGCGGGTTTATTATAAGTCTTCTTTAATTTAAGAAACTAGCCGCTTCCTTACTTATTTAAAAGGTATATAAGGTAGTCGTTATTATAGTATTTAGTTTAAGAAAGCTACTTATATACTCTATCCTTAATAGTAATTACTATATCGAGATATTCTATAAAAAGAGCGTAAGGCTTATTATTATCTTCTTTTTTAAAAGAAAGCTCTTTATCTATTTCTTCGGATTTAAGGTCTTTAGGATTATAACTACTATTATCTTTTATATTTAAAGGCGTAATATTCCTATTAAAATAAGGAGCGTTTTTATCGTCTTTATTAATAGTTTATAAAGAAGTTCCGTGCTAATAATTATCCTTAGTCTTAAAAGTATTTCTCTATTAGTTATTTAGGCTTTTAGCTTTTAACTTAACCTTAAGTTCTTCTTTATAAAGACTTTTTATAAGCAAATTAGTCTTAAACGGACTAAGGGTTAGCATAATAAGCTTAGTATTAATTTCGGTATCCTTAGTTAAAGGTAGTAGTAAAGTATATCGCGGATTATAAGCTTAAAAGGTATTATTCTTACGAATAGGTATATTCCTTCCTTTAAAGGAATTCCTCTTTTTAATATAATCTCTTACAATATAGCCTTTTTTTATATAGTTAAAGTATTAAATAGCTTTTTTAGCGGGCTTTAATAGGCTTGCTTAAAGGGTATCTAGGTTTATTATATCGTAACCTAAGTCGCGTTTTTGCTTCTTATTATTTTTCTTAATAACCCCGCTAGGAGTTAAACGGTGTTTTCTCTATTACCGGCGTTCGTCTTACCTATTATCTATCTAAACCGCTAGACTAATATAGTCTAATAGTATCTTTAGCCTATTTAGGCGGTAAATTTCGTCTTTAACTTCTTCCTTAAGTCCTTCGTAAAACGTAGCTATAAGGGTATTATTTTCCTATTTTAGCTTAAAAGTTATCTATTAAAATCGAGCTATATAAGCCGATAAAGATATAACTTACTTAAGGCTTCTTAATTTATGCTTTGCTAATCGTTACTTATTTATAATTCCGAACGTTTTTCGTAAAGCTTTTTCGAAGTTATCGAAATTCTTAAAAATATTCTTTATCTTAGAATTCCTATCTTTAAGACTATTATCTATATAGTCCTTAAGAATCGGTTTAAACTATATTGCTACTAAGCCTTATAAGTAACTAGATATAAATATAACCTTTACTACTTCTTAATTTATTATAGTAAGATAAAACTAAAAATAAGCTTTAAAAGAGGTAATAAACTCTTATAGCTTAGCTAATTCTTTAGTATAAGGTTTAGGAGCTTTAATCTTTAAAATAAAACTACTATCTATAGAGCTTATAAGGTAATAAGAAAGCTTTAACTACCTTAAACTAGCTTATAGCTAACTTGTCGGCTATAGTATTATAAAAGCAAATATTCTTCTTTTATTTATTATAATTAAATAGATATAATTATAATAAATACCTTTTTTTTACTTAATAGCTTAAAGAACTTACTAAGTATATAAATACTAAGTATTTTTTATTAAAGCTATTAAGTTTATAAAGATTCTTATAAGCTAGTTTTATATTACGGAACTTTTAACATTTCTCGTATATTAAGTAGTCTCGTGTTAAAACTAACTAAAAAAGAAAAAAGAAAGAAAAGAAAGGAGTTAAGGGAAGGAGGAGGAAGGACCTCCTTTTATACCTTTTTAAGGCTACTAAAAGGCTTTCCTTTTATATGCTTTTATAGGCTTTTATATGCTAATTTATAACTTATACCTTATATAACTTATAAGGTTATTAAACCACTTTTTAAGCTAATAAAAATAGCTTACGCTATCTTTATTACTAGTTATAAGTAATATACGCTTTATTACTTACGACTAGCTTATAAGACTAAATATCCTTATCTTATAACCTTTTATAAGATTTTATCCTTTTTTAAAAAAGGGCCTCCTGCCTTAGTCTTATATAAAGCATCGGTCGATCTCTATAATACAAATCCTATTACTAGCCAAAGCTAACCTAAGCTAAATATAAGCGCGTCTAGCTTATACCGCTTATAGCTAATACTAGCCGTCTTTAACCGTTAAGCTATATCGTCTCTCCTTATAACTACCGGTATCTACTTTAATAGTTATACCTTATAACTAGCGGTATCTACTTTACTAGTTACTCCTTTATATCTAGCGGTATTTACTTTACTAGATATTAGTACTTTCTTAGTACTTAGGATTACTAACGGAATAGGGTTTCCGTTATACTTAGGCTGCCGCGCCTTTACCTTAGTCTTTAAGGGCCTACGGGTTAAAAGGAGGAATTAAGATAATTAAGATAATTAAGATAATTAAGGTAAAGAGGTTAAGGTAGCAATTCGCAGCGCGCGAGGGCTATAACCTATAGAAAAGGGAGCTTTAGTAGATAATAATAGTATCTAACTAGCTAGGAAGGAATATATATACAAGGGGTGCCCTTATATATATATATAGCTGACCCTTATAAATAAGGGCTAGGGCTACCCTTAGGGCTCTTGTAGTAAAATAGGTGTGGGGCCCTGGCGTATGCACTCCTTATATTTGCAATAGGGAGCAATAACACTTATAGTAAAAAGTAGGTCTCGTAGATACGTAATGTGAAAGAACTTTTGATTTAGCTATCTAGGGTGCGAAAGGGATTATATCTTTATAGCTAGTGTTTGGACTTCATCGAACGGGTGTCCGGAGCAGTATTACGTCCCTCAATTTCATGTTCGCACGGCCCGGGTCCACAGTCCAGAGCGGGCCTGGCCCGGGCCGGCGCCCGCACAAGTCGCCGACCCGGTCTCGGCACTCGGGGATTTCGGCCTCCAACCCACCGCGCATGTCTTGAACCCCCCCATCGGCTTCATCTTTTCGTGTACTGTGAATCGAGAAAGGGAAGTCGACACATCCTGAACTGTCCAGACATGGATTGGACAAGCTTTCAAAACACTGTTGGAGGTGAGCTTCGAGGCGCGAAAGTGAGGCGCCATGGTACGAGTCCTTTGAGCCGACAGCCGCTGTGGGATGTGCCCGTGGCGACTGAGGGGGATGTCGACGACTGCGTGGCCGCCGCTCGCAAGGCGTTTCCGTGTTGGGCGCGGCGGCCATATGAGGAGAGGACCGGGCTGCTGGACCGATTCGCGGACCTCTACCTCTCCCATGCCGCCGACTTTTCGAGCTTGCTGGCCAACGAGTGCGGGCGGACGGTAAGTCTCGAGGCCAGGCCTTCCCATTGCGCCTCAGGTTGACTGTTTCCCCAAGGTCGAGAACGCGGCCATTGAGGTTTGCTGGGCTGCGCAGTGGCTTCGGTATCCATGTGTGTCGTTCCGTCGGCGGCCAAGCATGTGAGGTTTGTGCTGATATCCGTGTCACAGCCAAGTACAAGATGGCGGAAGAAAGGAGCGAAGACGAGACCAGGGTGGTGACTGTTAGCCGGGAGCCTCTCGGGGTTGTCGCCGCAATATGTCCATGGAACTGTACGTTGCTCCCCTGTGCTGTTTAACTCGGCCTTGCTCAACGCGTCTCGCTTCTTTGGGCAAAGTTCCCCTTATGCTCGGTATGGTCAACCCAGGCTCCCGCTCATGTCGGCATACTCACCTTGACATACACGCAGCCATCGGCAAGATTGCCCCGGCCTTGGCCACCGGCAATTGCGTCATTCTCAAGCCTTCGTGAGTCGGTTCCATCGTCTCGCCCCTCAGAACCAAGGCTGATATTTGTCCTTGGGGCGTTGAACGCAGACCGTTTACGCCCTACACGTCCCTCAAGCTGGTAGAGCTGGCGCAGAGAATCTTTCCTCCTTCGGTTCTACAGGTGCTCGGCGGAGACGACGATCTCGGTCCTCTGCTGGTGCGGCACCCCGGCATCGACAAGATCTCCTTTACGGGTTCCTCGGCCACGGGGAAGCAGATCCTCAAGGCCGGTGCCGACCAGATGAAGCGAATCACGCTCGAAACGTGCGGCCCCTGATGCCGCTTCAAGTCAAAGGCTTGTGTCTCGCTGTTCAAGACGATCCAAACGCTGACTCCCACTTCCGATGGAGGGCAGCGCCGGAAACAACGCCGCCGTGGTCCTGGCCGACGTGGACACGGACATTGTGTGCCCTCGCATCGCCAGCGCCCTCTGGTTCAACGCCGGCCAAGTGTGCATCGCCCCTCGGCGGCTGTACGTTCACCAAGACGTCTTTGACGAATTTGTCGACAAGCTGGCCAGCGTAACGGCCAACTTGAGCCGGCATCTGGCGACGCGCATCGGGCCCGTGCAGAACCGAGTGCAGCTGGACAAGCTCGTCGCTGCGTTGCGTGCGGCCGCGGCCACGGGGGGGCACGACTTTGTGACGGGCGGCCCGGAGGCGTTGAGCTCGACGGCGGGCTTCTTTCTCCAGCCGACGATATGCAAGAACCCGCCGCCCGACTCGCCGCTTCTCCGGGAAGAGAACTTTGGGCCCGTCGTCTGCTGCGTTCCCTTCTCGACCACGGAGGAGGCGGTGCGGCTTGCCAACGACACCGAGGGCGGCCTCGCGGCCAGCGTCTGGTCCGGCGATGCGGAGGCGGCGAGGAGGATTGCTTCGCGGCTCGAGGCCGGTAGCGTCTTTGTAAATGGCCCGCCGAGGCCGGATCCTGACGTGCCCTTTGGCGGGCACAAGCAGAGTGGGCTGGGCGTCGAGTACGGGAGAGACGGACTGTTGTCCTATTGCCAGGTCAAGGCTGTCTACATGTTCAAGTGACGGCTGCGGGTAACGGTCTTTTCTCTTTGACGCGGTTATATGGCTCAGGGGCTTTTCATAGATTCATGACTGCCTATTCTGTACAATCTTGTCTGTTCTTTTGAGTATGTACAAGTCGAGAAGGCTTGGTGAGCTGAAGTGAAGCGGGCTCCTCGCCGTCAGCGGACAATTCCCCAGCATCGTGGCCATGACGTGACACATCAATACTGTAGGAAGGGCCTGTCCATGGCCAAGCCCGAGAGCCGTGCCCTCCGCTTCGGTGTGTACATATCGGCGGTTCGGCGGCTCCTGGAGGTGGATCTCGCCGAGTGCTGAAATGCAGCGACCATGATTCGATGGCATGATAGTGCTCAAGGGCGATGGCAGGGGGGGCTCGTAGACTTTGATGATCCATTTCTCTTCTTCATCTTGTCTGTTCCGTCTTCTCCGTCCCTTCGGTTTCCCCTTGTCCTGGACACGTCGGGAAATCATGGACGCCAACATGTCCGTCTCCCAGATGCTGCCGGCTTCCGGCACAGAGGCGGGACTGCTGCTGAGGCCTTGGAGCTTGACCAACGTGGTCCTTAGCTGTGTTGCAGTCGTCTTTGTCCTGCCGAGGCTCGTTTCTGTAAGTCCTGTCCGCTATCCGTCGGTGTCATGGCTTCTGTCTGCTTCAACGCTCATGACTGACAACGCCGCGACGCTGCAGCTTTTCCACAATGTCGTCTCTCCTCTGCGTTCCATGCCCGGGCCGCCGCTCAACAAGATGTCGTCGTGGCCGTTTACCATTGCCACCCTCAAAGGCACCAGGTACCGTCTCCGGTCTCACTCTCTCGTGATAGATATCTGCCTAACGCCGGCAACAGCCACGAATTCACCCGCCATCTGCACTCACGGTACGGTCGCGCCGTTGTTCTGGCGCCCGGCATCGTCTCCGTGGCCGACGCAGACGAGATCAAGCGCATCATCAAGACGGAGGATTGGGTCAAGTCGGAAGCCATATACGGAAACTTCAGGCAGGATCCGGAGCGGCCGACGCTGCTTGCCTTTACCGACAAGAAGGCGTACGGCCGGCGCAAGCGTCTGATGTCGGCCATGTTCGGCATCAAGCGCATCCGCGAGATGGAGCCCCTGATGCGCGGGTGCGTCGCCGTGGCGGTGCGGGAGCTCGGCCGGGCCTGTGACGCGGCCGGGCCCGGCGCCGGGGCCGTTGTCGACATGCAGCATGTCGTCCACGGGTGCGCAATAGACATCATCGGCGTCACCACCTTTGGACAGAGCTTCCACGTCGTCGAGAACGGCAGCCATCCGCTGCCGACGCGGCTCAAGCAGGGCCTCAAGCTGGCCGCCTGGATGCAGCTGGTGCCGTGGATCCGCAGGCTGCCCTTCCTGCCAACACGCGATCCGTACATTGACCGGTTCACGCGCGACATTGTCGACGGGCGGCGCCGCGAGCTGGGCTCCGGGGCCAGAGCGGACCTGCTGCAGTGGCTCGTCAAGGCCAGCAGCGGTGACGACGACTTTCGCACCTCGGACGTCCAGGACGAGAGCGTGGTGCTGCTGACGGCCGGCAGCGAGACGACGGCCAACGCCGAGCTGTTCACCCTGCTGCTGCTGGCCAAGCATCCGGCGGCGCTGCGGAGGCTCTACGACGAGGTCGACGGCTGGTATCCCGCCGACGACCCGGATCGCGAGACGGACTGCGGCTACTCGCTGACGGGCATGGTCTACCTGCAAGCCTGCATCAACGAGGCCATGCGTCTGGTCCCCGGCCAGGCCACCGGCAGTCCGCGAGAGACGAGCCGCGAGGAGACGCTGCTGGGCCACCGCGTCCCCCGGGGCACCACCGTCTTCCCCAGCACGCAAGAGGGCCACACGGATCCGCAACTATGGGACCGGCCGCAGCGGTTCGTGCCGGAGCGCTGGCTCGACGTCGACGATGCCGCGCTGCCTTTCTGGCCCTTTTCGGCCGGCCAGCGCGTCTGCATCGGCAAGAACTTTGCCCTTCAGGAGATGCACCTGACCCTCGTCACTCTGCTGCGTCACTTTTCCTTTGGCCGTGTCCCGGGCCAGGACGAGACGACGGTGTTTCGCGTGGCCCAGCAGCTGCGGGCTGAGACCTACTGGATGACGGTGAGCAGGAGAAGGGGGGGGGAGACGGGGGGCGAGGGGGCATGAGTCGGAACATTGTACGAATATGCTTGCACTTTGTGGATATGGAATGTTTTGGGGACTAAGGCTCATCGTCTCAATTGTTCTCTTGCTCTCCATCTCGTGCAACCATCTTGTGTAATGTAATAACACGCCTGGAGCGAGATTCGGCTGGATGGATAGAGTAAACGTGAATCAACGCTGGAGCACCAGCATGGTCTCTCATTACACGTGCAGGGTCGCCTAGGGTTCGGGACTTGCCGGCGGCTCGATGCCGTAAAAAGTCGCCGAAGCTCACGGCCGGGCCGGGGCCGGGCCTCCGTGTCAACGCCGAAGATAAAAGACACGTATGGGTCGATTATATACTCCGTAAATCTACGGGTTGGTAGGCAGAGGATATACTTTACTGGAATTCTTCCCACCCGCTTCATCCAAACCCCCAGACCCGCGACTCAGACGTGGAAGCATCAGTCCCTTGACCACCTCCCCGCCATGCCCGCCGCCCAGGTCGCCGTCGACGACGCCGCCCTCGTCAACAACGTCCCCATGCAAGGCAAGGGCTCGTACCGCTCGCACGCGGCGCTCCAGCACGAGGCCATGCTCAAGACGCTGCCTCTTTTACAAAGGGGGGTTCGTGAAGCTGCAGCCAGCAGCGACCAACCATCTCCCTGCGGCGAGCGGCGATTTACCATTGTCGAATATGGCTCGGCCCATGGCAACAACTCGTGCGTGCCTCGTTTGTGCTTATGCTTGGTCCGCTGCTGACCCGGAGCGTCGTTGCCTGCAGAATCGAGCCTTTGGAGGCCATGCTTCCCCTGACACGATCCCATCAGCTTCAGCTCTTGCTGAGCGACAGGGTCGAAAACGACTTCAACACATTGTCCTCGACGATATCGGCTTGGGCCGACGCCCTGGATCCGGCCTCGGTCTTCGTCGGCATGATCCCGCGCAGCTTCTACCGTCCCGTCGTCCCGCCCCGGTCCGTCAACCTCGGCTTCTCCCTCTGCTGCCTGCACCATCTCGACCGCCTGCCCGCCGCGGCCGATGCCGACGAGCTGCAGCAGCTGTGCCGGGCCCAGTCCCACGACGACCTCTGCCTCTTCCTTCGCCTGCGTGCCTCCGAGGTGGTGACGGGGGGGTCGCTGGTCCTCACCTTTGTCGCGCGGGACGCCTCGGGTCGCGACAACTACGCCGGCCCGGTCGACGCCTGCAGAAAGGCCATGGTGCAGATGATGGAAGACGGTGTTATTCCGCCGTCCGTTGCCGCCGCCTTTCGCATCCCAACCTACGACCGGTCCCTCGACGACGTCCAGGGCGCTTTGGCAGAGCTGCGTGGTGTCTGGGAGGCGCGCCAAGTCGAGGCGGATGCGGTGCTTCACCCGGCCGTCCACGACCTGGCGCGGCATGGCGAGGACGATGCCGCCAGTCGGCAGTACGCCGACGTCGTCATCGACTGGCTCATGGCCGTGTGCTCTGGCTACTTTCTCAAGGCTGTCCGTGTCGGCTGTCCGGACACCGAAGCCGGCGCTGATCGGCTCTTGCGTGAATGGGCGCGGAGGGCCAAGGAGAACTTCCTCCGCCATCACCGAGACGAGCCGGTCTTTTGCTCCTTTATTCGTATGCTGCTGCACCGTCTCTAGCGGAGGGTTTGCTTTGTTCGCGTTGCACTCAGCGCCAAACTACGTGTACGGCCACGCACACTTTCCCATTTTCGAGGATAGACAACACTTGTTGCATTGCGGAGAAGCCTAAGAATGCAGCCAAGGGCTTTCCAAGTATACCCCGACGGCAAAGGCGAGTGCCCACCTTGCCCAGAGGCAGCATTTGTATGCTTCGGGTCGATTTGCCGCCGCGGACTCGTTCCCCAAACAGCCCTGATTGCAGTTGCTCAGCTTGACGCAACGCCGTCCTTCGGGTAGTCAGGCTGGGCGGTGCTTGCGTGCGGTCGAGGGCCATGCTGGGGATTAAGTCGGAGAACGAAACGGTGTAGGTGAGAGGGCTGGCCGGGATTTGGTCATCACCCAGCGAATCCGCAGGAGGCCTATTATTCTCTAGAAGATTCGGTCAAGCTTGGATCGTTCAAGCAAGCCAACGAAGCGGTTGCCCGTGGTCCTGGCTCACGTTGAGGAGCGCGTTATATCCCGAAGCCACCAGACTCTCATTCCCAGCCCTATCCGCCATGCCTGTCCAGTAGAAAAGACCGCCAAGCAGCTTCTCATTGACGTATCTCGCTTTCAATACCACCGTCCTAGGTACGTCAAACGAGACGAAGCCCTTGTCTCCAGTCAAGTCGACATAATATGCCGCCCCAACGCTTTCATCCACGTGCGCGCCTTTGAACCATGCATCGGGAAGAGCACTGATAATCATCTCCCCGGCATCTAGACTCGACTGACCCGGTTCCTGTGCGTGGGGGAAGTATCTCGCGTATGCCGGAATGCCGAGCAGAATCTTGTGGCTGGGGACGTTGTGGGATACGAGGTATTCTACTCCCCCCGAGCAGGACATTTGTAGGTGCGAGCGCGGTTGGTCGTGATGCCCGGATGGCGGCCAGAGCTGAGATTGATGCCCCGACACGCTTGTCCAGCCGCCCACAAAGTCGTAGCACATCAAGTTGAGGAAATCGAGAAGTCTAGCTGCCGATTCCAGATCGATCTGTCCCAGAGAATACTCTCCCACCGGCAATGCTGTGCTCAGGAGATACTTGGACGGGGGCAAGGCGTTGCGGGCCGACTCGAGCAGCCTGACGTAGTCGAGGCCTTGGGTAGGGGTGCTGGGATGCTCCCAGTCGACTGAGACCGCTGTCGTCAGCCCCTGCCAGGCGGGACGGGGGTTGGCACGACCAACTGTCGATGCCATCAAACCCATATCGGTCGCAAAAGTTGCGCGCTTCCCTCGCAAACGTCTCTCTGGCCGTCTCACTGGCGGCGAGCCTGGGGAACTCGGCGCTGCCGGATCCGCCCCCCAGCGACACGAGGGTTTTGAGATGAGGGTGCTGACGCTTGAACTGTCCGAGGGCAGCAAGACATCCCTTCTCGCCGTCGACGTCCTTGACCAGGTCGCCAAACTCGTCAAGAAGCTGTGAGTTGCCATCAGCAACGTCGAGTGGAAACACTCGACTTTGCACTCACGCGCAACGTCCCGTTCTCATTGACCCTAGGGGGGAGGACTATGATTAGACATTGCCTGCCGGCTTGAGTGACGACTCTTGCCTTACCGGACAAAGGCGTAGAAGACATGGGTGATGGCCGCGGCGTCCAGACACGACGGCGGGTTCCCTCTGTAGACTCCCCACGAAGGGTAGTAAACGGCGTTTACCATGGAACGGGCCATGTTTGTCGGGAATGAGCCGTGTCCGATTCAAAGGAGGAGAAGCTGAGTGTGTGCATGCAGGGGCCTCCGCATGATATTTGTACTTCATTTTAATATTACCTAACCTTGCTGCTCTGCCGCGAACGAACCTAATTGACGTAATGCTGTGTTCACTTTGCCTGCCGTTGCGGAATGGGAATGGAGTGTCAGGAATTAGCTGCAGAGGACGGAGGGAGGCGATGCCCATCGGGCTGGGGATATATAAAACCGCCTTCTTTCAGCCTAGGCCTGTACATACTCCGGGGTTAGTAAATACAGAGAAGAAAAGCGCCCCCTCCCTACATGCAAGGCGCAGCCCTTCACCCACCTTGGGCTGGAGAAGCTAGAGACAAGCTGGCAAGGCCAACAGGCCCCCCTGCCTGTACCTTTTCCACCTCCACACTCTCGTCTCGCCTCTCACTGGCCACCAGCCCAGCCCCCTCCTCCTCCACGAATATTATCGCTTCTCCTGTCCCCAGCCTTACCCCGCGGGCGGTGTTGAGGTGCTACCAAGGGCCCTTGGCTGAGGCCTGGGCCTGTCTCTCCTGGCCTTTGCACCGAGCTCTGTCCTGGAAAGACCATCGAGTCATGGCGAACAACGTCTTCTACTTCTTCTACGCCCCGACTTGGGACTGGCCCCCAGAGGGCCCCATCAAACTGGGAAACGTCCTCACGTCGGTAGAGAAGCCGGAGCGGCCACTCTATACTGCGCCCCTGCCCGACGACTCAGACGTCTACTCCTCGGAAAAGACTGACGTGCAGTGCTCCCGGGAGAGGCTCAGGGAGGGCAAGTTCTCAATCCTGACCAAGTTTTTCAGCGTCGTCGGCGTCGGCGTCGACATCGGCGCCTGGTGGAAGAATGGGTGTGTGTGCCTCGATCATTATGGCAGCAGAGCATCTTGTCGGAAAAGATGCTGAGGCAGAATAGCAACGACGAGGCATACATGTTCAAACGGATCGAAACCAGGCAATTCGTGCCAAAAGACGACTACGTCCAAAAGTGCATCGAAGCCGAGGCAGTGCGACGCTACCTGGATCGGGCTCGCTACCGGAAGCCTGTCTACCTTGTCACAGGAGTCAAGACCGTCTACGGGGCCAGGGCTAAATCGCATGTGTCTGGCGCACGTGGCAGCGCGGCCGCCGTCACAGTCGACAACGCCGTCTGGAGTGGCGGCAACGTTCCGGTCAGGGCTGAACCCGGCATCGGGGGCAAGACGGAGACCAAGCAAGGCATGAGCTGGGAAGGAAGCAGCGACTTTGTCTTTGCCTTTCGGGTTCGCAAGGTCCGAGTCAAGAAGACGCAGGCCGTGGATGACCACGAGGACTACAAAAAAGGCGCCATGCTGGGGGACGACGCTCGCAAGACAAGGGAAGCCCTCCCGGAGCTCTTGATCTTGTCCCAGGAAGATGCAAAGGCCGAGGAGGAAGGCTACGACGGGGAGGCGTTGATGGAGGGCGACGGAACCATTCTTTGCGCCGTTCGCAGGGCTGACCAGACCGACGATGAGGAGGACCATGATTAGGGAACGGCCTGCCCGACGCAGCTCAGGCTCTCGGCCCGTCACCGTCCTTTCAACCTCATGCCAGCATAAGCAGCTACCCACTCCAACGCACCGCGCTCTAGTTGCTGAGGATAGGGCGCTGAACGCTTGAGAGATTGGCCTCCAAGCAGGCCTGTCACGGAGCGAATAGTGGCGAGGTTGGCGCAACAGCGGGAGTTGACTCGTGGAATCTGGGGGGCCAAGCATCAGTGTGCCGAACTGTACGTGTTTAGCTTTGCGCAAGGCCATACCTGTGCACCGAACCTCCCCACGGGCGCAACACAATCCATCCGTCCATACCTCGACCAGCCGGTATCCAACTCGAGTTCCAATTCTCTTGCACCGGGCCTAAGCCTTTAAGCCTTCCGTGGCCTGTCGTCATGTACGGGGAAATCAGCACCCTCTCACTCCCTAACGCCTTAGGAGCTCTCCAAGTGTCATGTCAATAATCTCCTTCTCGCTCCCAAACAGGTTATCCGAGTAGAGGCTCAGCGCAACGTAATTATAGTCATCCCGGCATATAGAGCGCTGGGACTTTTCGGCAATCTTGAGAAGCACGTCCTTCATCCTCGACTGGTGCTTTAGCAGATCCGCCGTTTCTGCCAGATGGATCCTTGCATACTGTAGCAAGAACGCGGCAATGCCTACCGCGATGGGTGTCGAGTACGAGGTGCCAGATTTGCATTGGACACAGTCTGGGTTTGCATCAATATCGCAAAGCCCCACCGGCCAGGCAGACTGGATGGCTTCGCCTATGGTGGCTATGTTGACATCGCGGGCGAGCGCCGTGGGGCTGAACTTGGACCGGTTGCCGTGCGAATCAGTCGAGTGAATGCAGATGACATGGGGGTCGCGGGCAGGATATGCCCGGTCCAGGTTTGCTCCGCTATTCGAGGCGGCCGCAAACATCAAGACGTTCCGCGAATGCGCGTGCAGGAGAGCCTGCTCCAGCTCTGGGTAGCCGTCGATCTTGTTCGTTGGATACCCAAAGGACATGGAGATGACGTCGACGTGCCAGTCATCCACGGCCGTCTTTATAGCCTGCGCTGCCGGTAAGCCGCTGTTTCGAGAAAGACTGAGACAAAATACCTCGGCAATTACGGCAGGGGGGCAGAGCGCTTTGTCCGCTATCTTCGCGATATACAACTCCACGTCCGGGCAATAGTCGATGATGAGGCTCGCCGTGAAGGTTCCATGCCCGTCGCCGTCATGAACCGCCCTTTTAAATTTACTCGTCCAGTTGCGCCTAAGTTTGATCTGTCCCGTGTCCAGTGCATTGTGCGTCTCGTCAACGCCCGAGTCGAGTATTGCAATCTTGACGGGTGACTGGGGAGGATCCTGTAAAAAAGGATCAATGTACTTCTTGTAGACGGATCTGTAGTCGGCTTTCCAGACAAAGTAGTTCTTGAGCCTGCAGGTAGCGTTAGGAACCCACGCGCAGGTGCATAAGAAGTGGCCTTGACGCCGAGCAGTCTGGTATCTGAGAGGGGAGGGGACGAAACTTTACATGAATGGAAACCACGGGGGGAAGAAAGGGAAAGAAAGGGGACTGGATTATCGGGGGCGTACTCTTGGGTGGAGTGAGCTCCGGAAGGCCTCTCATTGTCGTAGAATTTGGCGGCCATGTATTCAGATGCTGGGCTCAACTGCTGCGATGTACCAAGCAGAGAATGGGCCATCGAATCCAAGTTCCAACCAACGTCAGGGAGATGCGACAATATAGGGGGCGAGCCCATTAGTTGCCGGTATTGATTGAGCAATGTTACGTCAACCAGGGATGTGGACGCTTCTCCAACTCGATCCTCGGGCTGCTGGATGGTCTGGCCCCAGCTGCCGACATCCACCGTCTCAGCAATTTGATCAAGGTCCTCGATGGTGATGAAGTCGAATGCGTCGCACAATTCATCCTCGAGCGGCCGAACAACCTCCTGATATACCGTGGGTCTAAGCATCTGGTTTTCCAGCATTTGCCCCCCTTCATCTTGCCATATCCTGGGGTCTAGGCACTTTTGTATAGTATGGTAGAATTGGGAGTTCTGAGGGATCTCTTGTTTGTATTCGATGAACACCGAGGCCACATCGAGTGAACGCGTGCGACTGTCTAGCCCTTCCGGGAGTTCGATTCCACGGTTACTCGCAAGAACGTTGAACGGAGTCGCAAAGTAGAGTTCCATCAACATGACGGCGAGGGTCACCAAAGTTGGGAGCGGGTGTTCGACATCATCTGGGTCCAAGTTGGCCGGGTAAAGGTCGTCGGGATCAAGGTCCTCTGGTCCATCGTCGAAAGGAAGGGATTCCTCCATGTCGGCCGCTTCCCGCTGACCAGGGTCGCTCAAGCCAGTGGCAGCCTTTCGGCCGCTCAGCTGAGCCTGGATAAAGGGCCTTAGGGGGATCTTGGATGACTGAGTCGGGAAAAACAAAATCTGCGACGAGTCCCACGTAGGCTGGAGCCAAGGAGTACCGTGCAGATGGAGGACCGCGTAACTCAGTAGCACGGCCAGAATGCGTTTGGTCTTCTCCGTCAGTGACCGGGAACCCTCCTGAATGAAGTGTTGCAGCGGCACCGGGGGCCGTTTCTTGTCGATGCGGAAGCTGCTCTTCTCGGATCGAAGCTTGAGGAGCCGGCCCCGCTCGACCTTCAACTCGAGCCGCTGCGAGGCCATCTTCTGCATTTTGGCCACCTGCTCGCACAGTGCCTTGACTACCATGGGCTTGTAGTTGTAGTCCGGTTTCTTGGTAGTGGGTTGGGCCTGGTCGCTCACGACGAAGCGCAGCATGCTGTCCTTGACGGTGTGCACATGGACCTCCTGCAAGACTTGATTGGAAGCGAGAAACATGTCAAAGTAGTTCTTGCCGTCGAGATGGGGCTTCCGATACGTGCCGAGACCGAGCCGGGCACCTAGCTCGTGCGCTGGATGACACTGGCACTTGGTGGCGGCGGCGAGGGCCTTGAAGAGCGACTGGGCTGCACTCCAGACGGCATACGACGGCTCAGCTCTGCTCTTCTTGGGTGGCCAGCGGTCGTCCACCGGCCATTGCGTACCGTCCTCGGGGTATCTCGCAACGACATCTTGTTCCCACACGTCGAAAGACTCATCATAGTCTCCCAGCCTCGGGGACGGCTCGACACCCAGGCAGCGCGTCGCAAAGTCAAGCCTCGCGTCTGCACTCCCATGCCGCAGACGACCCCAGGCGGGATTGAGAGCGTGCTGCCGAGGGAATTCCTGAGTGGCCTCCAAGCACGCCGTCGCCCCGGGAGCGATGAGGGACTCGAATATTTGCAAGACGCGCATGATGAGCTCGTTTTCCGGGCCCAGCATAGTCCTGATGCGGTCGATATGGTCCGAGACGAATACGCAGTGAACGATCAGGTGGCCATAGAACTTTCTCAGCTCCGCGCTCGTTTGGCGGCTCCTGAGAAGTCTGGCCATTTCCAGGACCGACTTGGACGTCGCCAACGCCAGGTCGACCGTGTGGCCACTGCTGGATGCAGACGCCATGCCGGCGGCGGCTCGCCACAAGCTGCCTTGTTGTCCCGCTGGCGACGGGTTGAGGGTGTGAAGTCGATGAAGCGTCAGCGTATATCCGTTCCGTTGATGCTGACACAACAGCGTGGTGCAGGGGCACGTGGTCTGCGGCTGACAGGCTTGGTCAGCCTCGACTGACGGCGAGTCGATTCTACATCTGCCAACATTCTCGCTTTGATCGCCCGCGAGATTGGCCATGTCGCAGGCGACGGTGGCAGGATGCGCCGAGCTGGCTCTCCACCTGTTGCAGCAACTCCTTCACTTGTCCGCCTCTCTCCATCCGCGGGAGCTCGCCTTGGTCGAGGACCAGCTCGCTAGGTTTTCCATCTGGACCTCCAGCATCGGCGTCTTTGCACCGGGCCGAGCTTCCATGGACCACCGCCTCAGAGAGGCACCCGATGTTCATGACGCAGTAACAAGCCTCCTCGAGGCCCTCTCCGATAGCGTCCAGGACAGTAGGTACTACTTTACGCTTCCCTATCGACTCGCGCGGAGAACAACGACGCAAAGCCGAGCTGGGCAACGAGGACGACTTGGTTGTTCTGTCTCCTCGTTTGTACCTCGGGCACGAAGCCCATTGTGCGAGGTTGGTGACGCATTCGAAACGAGAGGCTCATGATTGATGATGATGTTTGCAGATTTTCATGTTACTTTTCTGACTAGTAACATGGCTCCCTAACGTTGAGTAGGTATGATTGTACTGCACGGCATCGTCAACACCCCCGAGGGTGCCTCGACTGCCGTGAATGAAGGCTTCGATTCCTCGGTTCAGGCTGTGGGTCGCGAGATAACCCTACTATACCGGCTGTCAAACACGATTCGAAGGGCCAGTAAGGAGTCCCAGAAACTCAAAGTGGCGGCATCATATCGCATCCGAGACGACGATGGGAACGATGCAGAACCCCTACTGCAAGAGCTTTATGCCAACTACATCTGTGGACGATTCCCTGACATCGCCGACTGTCTCCGCCAGCGCCTCGCTTCCTCAATGGTCCTGCGACGAAAGAGGATAATGTATAGGAGGTTACGTCATGGGGAGAAGCCCATCCGGACCAACAAGACGGTCTCGCAGCCAATGCTTGAGCCTCCCGTGTCTCGGCGCCAGGAGGCTGTTGCGCCAGGGCTGGCCGAGGTGGCCTCTGCGCCAAACCTGGCGCCCCCGTCAGGCATCATACAATCCGCCGCCGACTACCACAGAGTCTCGGCACCCTCCGTCATTTCTGCCACCAAGACGGTTGCCCTCGGCAGTCACGAGGAGCTCGTCTTCCCTCCTGCCCCCATCGGCCGTGCCAAACAAAGGTATAAGCTACTGGAAAGGCAACGGAAAGGAGCACATTGGGCATGGCTTCGTTCTCTGCCTGTCTTTGCTAAAGACGGCGAGCAGTACAAACGGCAATACTTTGATGGCAAGGTTCAACCAGACAATCATGAGGCAAACGATTACTTTTCAAGGCTCCACTATGACATATTGGACGCCAACACCAAACTTCAGACTGGCTTGGAGTTGGACTGGAATAACTGCCTCGAGGCGGTTGGGGAGATCCTTTGTCCCTTTTGCCTCTACGCCTTGCCTTGTCTCTCCGTCAATGACGAGAGAATATGGAGGTACGTGACAGGCCCCTCTCGCGGCGCAGGCAGCGTATCCCCGATATCTGCACCATCCACCAAGCGCATGCTGACAACATTTACCTAGGGCCCATGTTACGAACGACCTCGATGCATACGTGTGCTTGTTCGACGACTGCGACCGGCCGGGCGAGCTGTTTAGCCATAGCAGCGACTGGTTGCAGCACATGCGCCGACACACCTTGCGTTGGCGCTGCAACTCCAAATCCCACGGCCCGCGCGTCTTCCTCAAAGAGGACGATTACCTAGGCCACATGAGAGAAGCCCACCCAAGCTCTTTCACGGAGCCGCAGCTTCGTGTGCTCGCCGAGAGGAATAGCCAACTGATCGGGCCTATATTTGAATTCTGTCCTCTCTGTGGCGCCGAAGACTCCCCGGGTGACCTTGAAGATCACATCGTGGGCCACCTCAGGTTTCTCGCGCTCAAGTCTCTCCCACCGTTTGAAGATGAGGGATCAGAGAGCTCGGGGGGTGGGAGAGGCTCCTCGGTTGCCTCCACGCCAGTAAGCAGAACCACAATCAATAAGGATCCCGAGAGGTATATTAGGCCGACTTTCAACGATCCCGGCACTTTTCCCATCTCGCTTGATCGCGAGCCAGGCTCATTAAGCCCTTATGCACCGTGGGGAGGATATCGGAAGTACCTTGCTCGTCACGTTGCCTGCGCAGCAGAGCGGGACCAAAGGCATGGGGTGAGCCACACTATCAACTTTATGCCGCCCGATGATCTGGAGACCAAGGGAACTGGGTGGTTCTTAAGGCACTATGATCCCTCCATTGACTTTGTTGAGGAGTCACTGTTTGACGGGACACCACCGCAGGACCGCAGGCGCTTTGAGTGGGGATTCCTCACAGAGGCTGGCGATGGGCGGCTCGAAAGCCCCGCAAATGATGCCATCATTCGGTCGCTCCTCAAACGTCGTGTTAGGAGGCTCAAGCGGCGCCTCGTGGAAGTCAACGCCAAGATTGCTAAGCGTCCCGCTGTGGCCATGCCCTCGACGCCAGGGCGCTCTTCGGCTTTTGCTAGTACTGAGGCTGCGCAAAATAGTGCCCAGAATGCCCGGTTCCGCGAAGCACGCGAGGGGGGGCTAGTTGATGCCTTCCTAGAGCTAAACACGAGGGACGGGATATCGGAGAAGCGTAATGAAGCCGAGAAGGACGAGATACAGAGGCAGCTGCAGCAGATACGAGAGTGGACGATGCAGAGAAAGCGCTCAACGGCTGGGCCGGGGAGCCGAAAGCATAGGTAGGGTACTTGACGAAGACGGGGTCTGTAGGTGGGAGTAGCCCTACACGTCAGGGTGTAAGAAGTAAAAGAACAAGGAAACAGAGAGTAAAGAACGGGGCCCAGTAATTTAATTATTGATCTCTAAAGAACACGAATAAGAGCTGGTAGTTGGTGCTTTCATCGCCACCTTGGAGCCCGACGACTCAACGCAAATATACTCTGACTTGCTGCCCTTTGCACCTCAGAGGCGATGCAATGCAGGTAAACGACGCCCAATGTTGTCTGCGTTGATGTGTGTTATAACGAGGACAACGAACCACACAAAGGTGATGGTTGGCAGCACCCAAAGTGTGGATAAGAAAGTGAAGGCCTTTTCGGGGCTATAGAAGAGAAGGGCGGTAAGGCTGGTGCCTAGGGCAAGGAAAAAGATGATGGTGAGTCGGGCAATCGGCCACACCTTGAGCTGGCTGGTGCGTGCGACGACATGGAGGATGATCATGAGGAAGAGAGTAAATCCAGCAGCAACGTATGTGTAGGCGAACTAGAATGAATTTAGCACGCTGCCGTGGGGATTGCCGCCAAGCCCCATCACTCACCACCAACTTGTAACGGTCCCAGGTTTCGAGCTGAACCTCGCCTTGGAAGCCTCCATCGTTGACTTCCTGTTTCAGCGTTGGATTCTTCGTTGTTACTTCGCCTTCTAGATTCATCCCGAATGTGGCGAAAAGTGCGTTTGCCATGGAGGACAAGACAGCTTGCAGTACCTCGGAGAAAATCTGGGCGGACTTGACGTCTGCATCGTCGTTGAAGGCAGACATATTACCCGACTTGTAGAAGTTTGAAAGATCAGGCCAGAAAGAGTCTGGAATATCGGTGATGTTGTTAAGCGCGTTATTGACCGTAATAAAGGTACTTGAGATCTTGGGCGTGAAGTCTTTGAAGAATAACTCCACACTCTGATCTAAGCGTTGTCGGACTTGTAAGCTTGTCGCATTAGTGAGCCAATCCGCGCGATCCACACCAAAACCAAGATTTATCGTGTCTAAAACATCAACAATCTTGGACCATATCAGGAATTGTATGAAGCCCTGGGTAAATAAGATGAGTCCGAGATGAAATGGTAGGTGCAAGGTCACCCATAGTTGTTGACGTATAGCGGGGAGGTAGAAGGACGATCGCAGCCAGTCAAAGTAAATAAGAAAAATAAAGTAGATGGTCGCTGTAGCAGCAGTAAGAAGACCGATGGTTAGCTTGTCTGTCTACCAGTTAGCTTTTTGCTGAGCTTTTTGAAGCTGCTATTGCAATACCTACCCCAGGCATCTGGGTTCTTAACGATAACCACCACTTCTCTGGCTATTTGGATAATTCCGTCGCCAATAATGATAATAGTCAAAAGGCATAAGCGCTTAATGATGTGCGTATCAGTTAAGCTAAGGATCTGATAGAAATTTGAAAAAAGAATAGTAGCAATTGCTTCGACTCCGGACATGAGATACCAGGCTATGAAGATGTTGCTCTTGACACCCTCCTCGAAACCAAAGGCAACGCTAAAATAAATAAGCGCAGCGGTCGAGTGGATGGTAATCTGGATATAAAGAGGAAGGCGGGCCTTGTCGTATTTCTTGATAAGCCACAAGGTCGAACTATACTCGACGGCCAGAGAGGCTCGTGAGATCATTAAGATGAGTGCTGTATGAGTCAGTATGCAATCTCTGTCGATAATGGCGACTGCGTGGCTGATACGCACACATTGCTTGCATGGTCTGTTGATGCTGCTCCGTCGGGTCGAAATTAGGGGCAACTACTGTAAAGCCAACTAACACGCCGAGTTGGATGGCCCTCGTCAGGCGGGCTTTGCGATTCGTCAGTAAAAATGCCCGCGGAGACTTGCAGCGATCTAACGCACCAAAAATACTGTCGGTAACATAACGGACGTCATAGAGGGTGACAAGAAACCACGTCACCCACAGCAGGCTATGAGTAAACCCAGGGTCAGCCGCTTGTCGTGGAGGGGGGAACAGGCGCAGGGGCCTGTCATGTTGAGTGGGAACCAGTACTAGAAATATCCAATGTAGGCTTGGAATCTGGCAAGGTTGACGACTTCCTGATTGTCCGAGAAGACATTGTAGTTGGCGGCGAAGAATAGATCGAAGAAGATCTCGAGAAGGGTCGGTTCCTCACGCTGCAGCCGCCAATTAGCACCTGGAGATGATGTCTTTTGAGTCTGGACGGGGCGACGGACTCGCGCGAGTTGGGGGACCTTGGGGATACGATGGAGAAGGCCTTTGGGGTCGTCGACGTCGTATTCTTCGGTGTCGCTGTCGCTTTCAACAACCGGGCTCTTGAGGAACCGCAGCTTTTCGGAGGGTGTGCGATAGGATCGAATGGAGGCCGAGGATGACATGATGAAGGTGTGTCGATGCTGCTGATGGAGACTCGGCGGGCTTGGCTGTGCCGCTGGCGGGTTCTTAAAGACTGCCGCGGCAAGACGGGGAAGGGTGACGATGTACAAGGGGGGGGGAAGTCTGAATGCACGGAAACACTTTGCCGGATATATGTCAGAGTGCGTTCT
>JAPEBW010001464.1:0-23804 GCA_027405785.1 Ophiocordyceps robertsii | reverse complement strand
GGCTCGCCGTCAGTGTGCTTGCTGCGCGGAAAAGACATCGTCGCGTTAGTGTCCTCAGTCCTTTTCACTCGACACGTGTCCGTCAGCTTTGTTGCATTAAAGGACAATAGAGAGGCGCGAAACGAGACAACTTTGTGCGCAGCGCTTGCAGTGTCCCACCGCTCATGCTCAATTTATCCATCGGGTGGACCAGCTACTTGCACTGTGTAAAGCTTTGTGCACAGTCGCGCTCGGGATAGGGCATATCATGCGCGAGCCAGCCCAGTCTGTCTACTGTACCCGTGCATGTACATATGCACTTGGGCAGACGGATTAGTGATTGCTGGCTTATCTACCAAGGTACCCAAGTACCTAGGCTGATACAGTCTGTCGCGGGAGCTCTATGTACAGGATACCTACCTATGTACGGATACATATGTACACTACTGTGCAGGTTGCGCACATGCGTGAACAAGGGGCGCCAGGGGGCAAAGGAACACTTGTTTTTGATTGTCGGTGGAGCCCCTTGTTGTTGCGGAGAAAGACATGTGCTCGCACTAGCGCGGTAATTACGTTCAGCGAATGGGGGCCGGGCTGGAATCCTGGCTCAAGTACCCACGACATTGATGCCTTGGACGATGCATGCGCTCCGTTAGGGAAGCGGCCGAGTGGGACCGCTGCCCACCTAGCAGGCCCGGCCAAGGCGCCGAGTAGACGATACGACGCCTGCGTGGCTGACACGCAGCCGGGCCAATGGGCGCTCGCCATTCCAGCCCGCGAACAGACTGCGCTGGTGCAGCCTGTGTGATGGGTGACGGGTGACGGGGTGAGAGCATCCTGAGCTCGCCCCCTTGCGCGCGTCCCCGGTGCGCCCCAAACTCTGCCCCGGCCTGGCCGCTCTCTGCTGCGCTTCGCTGCTCTCCTCCGTTGCGGTGTCTTTGCAGCCTCTCTAACCCGTTCGCTCATAGTCTCTCACCAGTTCCTGTTGGTGGCCGTGTGTGCGCGGCCATTCCTCGCCAGCGTCGCCCAACCAATGCTCGTCAACGCCCACACCATGGGTCCGTGGGCAATTTCGTCCTTCGTATGGCTCTGCCTTGGGTTGCCTTGGTTGCTCCGGCCCCTGACCAGCTAGCGACTGGCTCCAGGACCCCGGGTATCTCTGTTTGCGGAATACTGCCCCGGTACATGTCGCCATTGTGACCTGAGACCCCAGCATCCCTCCGCGCCTTAGCATTCTGCCGCCCCTCAACCACTGGGTCCAGATAGCCGGACGACCCTTTGTTCTCATGTGCGCCCGGGTACTCGTAGGTCCCCAAGTATCCCACCCACCAGTGTCGGACGCTAAGGTACCTGCGTGCTCCACTGTTCCCCTGCCCCTGGCCTGATTAGGTGGTCACTTCCCAATTACCCACACGCCCACCACTCACCCCCCAGGGCGTTCCCACTCATTCTGCCATCCTCCAGCTCCCTCCCATTTTCTCTCACTCCTCTCTCCCTCACTTGCCGCTCGCCCTCACTTTCGCCTAGCAGTCAGTCACCGTCGCCTCCCGGCCTTCAAAGAAAACACATCGTCGCTCGTTCCAGTCCCTCCTTGTACTCCGATTTCACTGCCTCAACCCTCTCCCGTCCGACCGACCACATCGTCAACCTTTTTTGGTCACCGGGCGCGCCGGCCGTGTTGCTCTTTCCCCTCTTGCGGGCTGACGAAGCACTCTCGAATCGTGCAACGCCCACCAGTCGACCCTTCTCGGATAGGCCCCCTTCGACGCATCGGGCCACGGTGCCTTTGACAGGACAGATCCCCGAACCGCCCTCTCATGCTCGCTTCGCCATCGACTTTGGGCTTTTGGCTGTCCATCTCCTGACTGGACGCCTTGTCGACTGGGCAGGTCCAGCTGCCTTCCTCGCCTTCTCCACCCGACCACCGTCCACGGCGACCGGCGACCGCGACGGCGATACGCTTTTCGTGGCCTGGGCGTCGACCAACGAGGCTAACCTCCCGTTGTTCCCATCGGCAACAAAGAAAGGAAGACTTTTCTTCTCACACCATTCGCTCCCTCGTCCGACTGCACCCTAAACCGAAACCATGAAGACATCAACAGTTGCCTTTGCGGCCCTGCTGGCTGCATCAAGAGTCTACGGCGCACTCGACACGCCCACGCTTGTCGTCCGAGACGAAAGGCATACGTTGGCTAGCCGCCAAGAATCAAAGGGCAAACAGCCGCCGTCGGCCTTTCCGATCCCGAACTCGCCCACATCCCATGGTTGCTACAAGGCGGCAGGCAACATGTCAACCCACACCGTCGAGAACATGTCCTCAGGGTCCTGCAACAAAGTCTGCGAGAAGGGAAAGTTCCCGGTCTCGGGATTGCAGGCCTCACAGTGCTTCTGCGGCATGGTCTATCCGATGGCGACCGACCAGGTTGAGGACGAGAGCTGCAACTACCCGTGTCCTTCTTACCCCCTGGAGGCCTGCGGTGGGCTGGGTAAGCCTGGCTTCTGGTCCGTCTACAACACGGGTGTCAACGTCAACGTTGGCGACTACGAACCACCCTCTTCATCATCTTCCAGCTCGGCCTCCGATCCCACCTCATCGAAATCGGACTCGGATCCCACAGCGCCCGCCGTCGTTACACAAACCCGAACCGCGACACCACCGTCTGCTAGTGGGGAAGCCAAGAGCGGCCCCAACACAGCCCCCATTGTCGCTGGCTCCGTCGCTGGTGTGGTTGCTGCCGCCTTGTTGATTGGTGGTGTCTTCTTCTTCATACGGCGGAGACGTAACTCGGAGATTGAGGAGGAGCACCGCCGGAATGCTGCAGTCAACGCCTTCATCAACGGCTCCAAGCCACCGGGTAGCAGTGGGAGCATGTCCATGACTGATTCACGTCTGGATCCCGTATTGGCCCATCGCCGAATGAGTGACGGCAGTATCGCAGACAATGAAGATTACTCGCGCAGGATCCTTCGGGTATGCCTACTACTCCACGACCCAATTCCTCTGCTCCGCATCCGCTAACTTGTTGGCCTAGGTCACCAATGCATGAGCTCCAAACTAGCCCAGTGTCACGACAAGCGGGATCTGTCAATATATAAACCGAGCCTCTTCTCCTTTTGTCTGAAAAATACCACCTCCACCGCTCGGGCATTCACGGCGTTTTGGGATGAAGCTCATGTCCATTGGTTGGCAGCTGACCGATGGCCTGGCGGCGTTTGACTCTTGTGCTTCCAATGGCGTAGGGTTGTGCACTTTACTTGCGCAGAGGCGACGGTCGAACTCGACGGCTCGTACGATACACCTCGGTTAACCCCTACGCCGTCCGCTCTTTACTTCTCACTTCACCTTCGAGGCTTGGCTCTGGCGCCTTCATATCAACGTCATCACTGCGGCCGCTTTATCAACTCACGCTTCTCGCTGGTTGACGAGAAAATGGTCAACCTGGCCACCACCACGGCCAAGTTGATCAACCCGACTGTGAGCGACGGCCCCGCCGAACTCGCAATTCTCCGCATTCAAGTTGAGGCAAGGTTATTTGACACAAGTCGACACCTGGTCCCATCCCTCGCAGGCGCGAAATGCCACACCCAAATTCAGCCGAGAGATCTTTGCAACACGAAGTGCACGGAACGTGCTCTCCGTCGGGCGGAAAGATGCCATATTTGATGGTCGTCAGCTAAGCTTTCTTTACAACATATTATTATATTTCTTTGAACGCGGAGCGAAGGAAGTTTTCCTGGTAGGGCCGGGAGGGGAATGTACGTATGGATTGCGCCATAGTAAAGAAGTACAGTCATGTCGCACTGTTGTATCACTGCATCACTCGTGGGTTTAGCTATCGTCTTTTTGGTTCACGGAAAGTCCATCATGCAGAGATGGGTTCGTTGTAACGGCGGCGAATATTCGAATAGCCTCTTTAATGCTGGGTGGCAGTATTTGAACATAGTCTATGGCGGAGTAATTGGGAAGACGACCGAGCAGACAGCGCTTCGCTTGGTGGTGCGAGGTCAAGGACGCAATCGACTGTTGGGGCCAAGAGAGGGTCGCGTGCATCACGTGACATCCGCCGTAACTGCGCGACACGGTACGCCAGGCGGAAAAGTTCCCCAGCAACCTTCAACACCAGGAAACAAATTCGTCGACCTTCCACTTTCCCATCGCCCAGCCTTCACACATGCCCGGCATCATGAATTGAAGCTTCGGGAGCGAACTTCTGGAGCTCACAAGAGTCCGACCCGCCTCGGGTGTGCTCCCGGCACAACCTGCACAATGAGCTCGGTTGCTACGCCTCGCATCCGTCGCACGGCACAGAACACGCAATTCGCGTGAGTCAAGACCCCTGAATCCAGATGAATAAATGCGCGGAAGAACTGAGTGTCTTATTGAAGCTACAACCTGTCGCGTCGCATCAATGACGTCCAGGTATATCCCGTCCAATCCCCCCAAGGCGCCACCATCTTGATATACGCCCACGAGAATGGCATCACGCTCGTGTGGCGCGGCGGCCGACGGCTCAAACCGTTAGAAAAACAGGTGCCCAAGGAGAAACGAAACGGGGCTCCCGACGATGTCGTCATGATAATCGATTCCGACGACGAGGACCAGCCGCCCGCCAAGGCGCAGGCGACGCCGGCCTTTGAGGACAAGCCGCGTTTCGACGACGCCGTTGAGCCCACTGCGTATCCAGAGTCTATCCAGACGCTCGATCTGGCCTTGGGCACGAGTGTCTTGAACGTGGCAGTGATACCCATAGCGCCGTGTGCTCCCCAAGATGTCTTCGCGGCTGAAGAGGCCCCTCTTCTAGCGGAAAAGATGGTCTTCGCGGTGTCTTGCGTCACCAATGACGTCTACGTCATCACCCTGCCACTGACGCCTCCGTCACCAGAGAGCAAAGCCAGGCCGGAGCTGAGAACCGACCTCCTGGCCGGAACAGCCGGTTCCGGGGCTTGGGGCGAGTCGTTGGTTCTCCTCGGCGGACAGACGAGGCAAAGCGACGGCATCGCCATGAACCTGATCAAGCCCAAGCACTTGCCAGAGTCTCAGCTCAAGCAGGATAGGGTTGTGGTAGCGGCACATTCCAGGCAAGCTTCCGGCACACTGCTGCTGTGGGATGTTCCGCTGGGCGCGGGATCCAAGCCAGAGCGGGCGCTGGAACCTTTCCAGACAGAGTTCTTGCCGCACCCCCTCACCAGCATCTCGTTCAACCCGACGCACGCGACGCAGCTTCTCACCGTCTCCTCGCGTCAGGCAGTCCGAATCTACGACCTTGCCGCCTCGTCTTTGCCGCCTGACCCCGAAACAGTCGGCCCGTTTCCGCCACAAGGATCCTGGCTATTGTCCCTGTACCAGCCGTTTGCCAGACCGTCGTCGTCTAGGAAGCCCATACTGGATGCCGTGTGGATATCGCATGGTCGTGCTATTTTCACCCTCATGGCCGATGGCATGTGGGGGATCTGGGATGTCGATGGCGTTAGCCCCTCGCCGCCCAGCGCTGCCATATCCAACAAACTCAAGCCTGGTGTTCAAGGCGCGGCGCTGACGGCCTTTAGTGTATCAGGCTATGTTGAGGGCACAAGCTTGCTGCGCAGCATCAGCGCGCAACCAAAGGAGAACTCGTTTGGAGAGTTCGCACCGATGACCCCTCACACACGACGTCAGGCTACTGCTTCCTTGAGCACAGCGGCCACGCTTGACCGCCTCTCCAGTGTGCAAGGTGGCATCCGGACAGTGGCGCTGACCTCGATGGGGCGGGCTGTCCAGGACGAGAGCCTGGTCCTCTGGATCGGTGGCCAGGAACACGTCTGCGTTATCCCAGCCGTCTCCATGTTCTGGGACTCACAGCTTCGGAGAGGGCACGGTGGCGGTGTCAACTTGTTCAGCGGAGCACAGCCGACAAGGATGGTCAAGCTCCTCGATTTGTCCATGGGACTTCTTGGCGAACGCTGCTGCGGCGCCAGCTTCTTGGTGGACCCCAGCAACAGCAATGGGCAGATTGATCCGGACAACGGTCTCCCCGTCGACGTCCTGATCCAAGGCGAATCGCGGATTGTGGTTGTGCGACAAGGAGAGGATGGCTCCGGGACGAAGATTGGCGGTGTGGTGGACAGGCGCCGGAGGCGGCTGTTTTCAAAGGGCGATCAATCGGACGCAATCATTGTGCATGGGAAGAAGGCCAGAAATGCCAGCACGTCCTATAACCTCAGTACCTCCAAATCAGGTGTGCTGGGGCGGAGAGTCTTCTCGAACCAACAAGACGACTCGCCAGTTGACAAGGATCCCCTACCGCAAGTTCCATCACGGCCCTGCGTCGGATTCGACTTTATGAACACGTTGAACGCGGCAGCCGATGCCAGCGTCGACGTGACCCGAGACGTGGAGGCGGAAATGCTGGACATAATGGAAATCGACCAGGCGCTGGACAGCATGGAAGACAGCCGGGGCAGCGGGAGGAAGAAGGTATTTTTCGAGGATGTCTGAGGAGCTTGCTGATGCGATGGACCAGGAGAGACGAATGTACGATACCCAGACATAGTTGATGTAGAGCAGGCAGTGCTGGGCGTTCTCTTCCAAGCCCCGAGCACAGGCAATGGCTCCGTCCCACGAGGTGAGGCAGGCCCCCTCAGGGCACGTCATGTTTCCGCACGGCAAGGTGGAGCGCAAGGCTAGATTCATCCTTGACTGCTCTGTATTCCGAGCGGTATATTGAAGACAGAACCGAGGGCATCCGCAAGACTTCAGTCTGGGCGACAGAATGCTCTCCCGGCGCGAGCAGCGTCCTGCCATGCCCCATTCGGGCCCGGCCAGCACGATGGGCCCTTGCGCCGCAGAGGACTGCTGGCTGGTCGTCGGATGGAGGGGGGGCGCGGCTACTCGGCGGAGAGACGGTGACCTCGGGACATTTTTTAAAGGTGCAGGAAATAGTACCTGGGGCAAGGCACACGTGACTGAAGTATGGAGAAGTTGGCTCCCTGACATGGGCCGGCGTTGGCATGTGATTGTCTCTATTGCCGATTAGATTTAAAGCTAATGGTCAGCATCGCAGGGTAGAGCGGACTCGAAGGCCCAAGCCCATCTCTTCCGTCCCCCGCCCTCTACTCCCTCGCCGTCTTCCCTTTTCCCTTATCCCATTGCTGTCTGCTTGCCTCTCTGTCCTTCTCCGTCACCCCTCCCATTCTCACCCCAACCCACCACCACCTCGATCTCGACCTCCCCCAACCCACGCAGAAACCATGTCCAAGGTCTTTGCGACCAGCGACGTTGCGTCGCACAACAAGTCCGACGACCTGTACATTATCGTCGATGGTGACGTCTACGACCTGACCCACTTCCAGGACGACCATCCCGGTATGTGCCCTGCCTCCCACGAACCCCTCCGCCGGCGCTGGACTGACGCAATGCAGGCGGCAAGAAGATTCTCCAGCGCGTGGCGGGCAAGGACGCGTCCAAGCAGTTTTGGAAGTACCATAATGAGGGCATCCTCAAAAAGTACCAGGCCAAGCTTCAGGTCGGCTCGCTCGACTCCAAGCCCAAGCCCAAGGCCAAGGCAGAGCCCGCGCCACCCGCAAAGGCTCCCGCGGCCCCCAAGCAGACGGCGTCGAGCCACGACGACGACTCGGAGCCCCTCGAGCCCTTTGGCCAGCAGATTCCCTTTGCCGACCCTGCCTGGTATCAAAGCGTGAGTGGCCCCTGCCTCGTTTTCGCCGACGTACTTGGGCTAATACCGCCGCCAGTACCACTCTCCCTACTTTGATGAGACACATGCGGCCCTGCGCGCCGAGGTGCGCGAGTGGGTGGAAAACGAAATCGAGCCCAACGTGAGCGAGTGGGACGAGGCCAAGCGCGTGCCCGAGGAAATCTACAAGGAAATGGGCCGCCGCGGATACCTGGCCGGCCTGCTGGGCATCAAGTTCCCAACCCAGTACGCCGCCGCCGTCAAGTCGGTGCCGGCCGAGAAGTGGGACCTGTTCCACGAGATGCTGCTGACGGACGAGCTGTCGCGCACCGGCTCGGGCGGCTTTGTTTGGAACGTCATTGGCGGCTTCGGCATCGGCTGCCCGCCCGTCATGAAGTTTGGCAGCCAGGCCCTCAAGGACCGCATCATGCCGGGCATCCTCGCCGGCGACAAGCGCATCTGCCTGGCCATTACCGAGCCAGACGCCGGCAGCGACGTGGCCAACCTGACGTGCGAGGCGCGCCTTAGCGACGACGGCAAGCACTTCATCGTCAACGGCGAAAAGAAGTGGATCACAAATGGCATCTGGTGCGACTACTTCACCACGGCCGTTCGCACGGGCGGGCCCGGCATGAACGGCGTCAGCCTGCTCCTCATTGAGCGCGGCGAGGGTGTCAGCACCCGCCGCATGGACTGCCAAGGCGTGTGGTCGTCTGGCACCACGTACATTACCTTTGAAGACGTCAAGGTGCCCGTCGAGAACCTGCTGGGCAAGAAGAACCAGGGCTTCCGGGGTATGAGCCCCAAGTATTGATTGATACGGCCAATTGTGAGCTCAACTGACTGACATTTCTCCCAGTCATCATGACAAACTTCAACCACGAGCGCATGGGCATCATCATCCAGTCGCTCCGCTTCTCGCGCGTCTGCTACGAAGAGTCGGTCAAGTACGCCAACAAGCGGCGCACCTTTGGCAAGAAGCTCATTGAACACCCCGTCATCCGCATGAAGCTGGCGCACATGGCGCGGCAGATTGAGGCGTCGTACAACTGGCTCGAGAACCTCGTGTACCAGTGCAAGAAGATGGGCGAGACCGAGGCCATGCTGCGGCTGGGCGGACCCATTGCCAGCCTCAAGGCGCAGTCGACGGTGACGTTTGAGTTCTGCGCGCGCGAGGCCAGCCAGATCTTTGGCGGGCTGAGCTACTCGCGCGGCGGGCAGGGCGGCAAGGTGGAGAGGCTCTACCGCGACGTCAGGGCGTACGCGATCCCCGGCGGCAGCGAGGAGATTATGCTGGACCTGAGCATGAGGCAGAGCCTGAGGGTGGCCAAGGCCATGGGCATGAAGCTATAGGCCAGGCGAAGGAAAAGGACGAGAAGGGACACTGGCCACGAGCTGGAGGCGTGTCGTGCATTTTTGGAACAAACCATGCGTCTCGTGTTGTTTGTTGTGTTTTCGCTTGGATATATGCTCTTGTAGACGATTCTGCGGCATTAGAGGATGAGGCTCTCGACTCTCGACTCGAGGTGTGAGGATGGACCTCGATGGGATTCTAGTTCAAGGTCTGTTGGTTGCGGCCTGCACAATGATTGAGGCCCCATGCCAAGCAGAGGACGGGCTCGGTGTCACGGCAAGTTTGCTGCAACAAAGTGGACGACGGCAAGTTACTTGGTGCCTCCAGAAGCGGGAGGAGGAGAGGAGCCCCGTCGGGTCACGTGCCGTGGCCGAGAGCAATCACACATCACTTTGCCGGCCCGCCAGAACTCGCACCTTGCCCAGTTCATCCATCAAATCCCTTCACCTCCGGCGCGAAAAATCCACGATCCAAACAGACCTCCCCCTCCACGGACCCTTGAGTTTGTGCCGCGCACTCTCTCGCTCTCCCTCGCTCCCCCTCCCAAAGCCCCTCTCCCAGCAACATCCACTCGAAGCTCCGACAAGGGCATCATCCCCACGGTCGATAAGCTCGCTCTCCCGCACCCTCGCCGTCGCCTCCGCACAGCAAAAACCAAAGCACCAGCTCCTTGAACCCGTCGTTTGGCCGGTCGAGGAGAAGCACAAGCAGCTGCAGACACTCGATTAGCCTCGTGGCTCTCCCTGTCTGCGCACGAGCAGACGAGGCACAAAGCATGTCGGAACAGCTGGCAGATCAGCTGAGAAGCACGCAGCTCAGGTCCGTGGCCAAGTCAGCTTCCGCAGCTCTGATTGCTGACATACTTCGCAGCCAAGGAGCCCAGAACGACGACTGGAAGAGGAGTCTCAAGCTCCCCGCAAAGGACAACCGGCATCAAACAGAAGTACGTGCACACCCTTGCCGCCATTGAGTTTTGCAGAGCTGCTCTTGGGATAACGGCGACTGACGCAATCCGTCTGCAGGATGTCACGAAAACGAAAGGCCTCGAGTTCGAAAACTTTGCCCTCAAGCGAGACTTGCTCATGGGCATCTTTGAAGCCGGTTTCGAGAAGCCTTCGCCTATCCAAGAAGAGGCCATCCCCGTAGCCTTGACTGGCCGCGACATCCTGGCAAGAGCAAAGAACGGCACCGGCAAGACTGCCGCCTTTGTCATCCCCATTCTCGAGCGCATTAACCCAAAGGTTTCCAAGATTCAATGCCTCATCCTCGTCCCCACGCGCGAGCTCGCCATGCAGACGTCACAGGTCTGCAAGACTCTGGGCAAGCACCTCGGCGTCAACGTCATGGTCACCACTGGCGGCACTGGGCTGCGCGACGACATCATGCGGCTTCAGGAACCCGTCCACATCGTCGTCGGAACCCCCGGCAGAATCCTCGACCTCGCAGGCAAGAACGTGGCCGACCTGAGCGAGTGCCCCATGTTCATCATGGACGAAGCTGACAAGCTTCTCTCGGTCGAATTCACCCCCGTCATTGAGCAGCTGCTGCAGTTCCACCCCAAGGACCGCCAGGTGATGCTCTTCTCCGCCACCTTCCCCGTCTCCGTCAAGGACTTTTCCGACCGAAACATGACCAGCCCCTACGAGATCAACCTCATGGATGAGCTCACCCTGCGGGGCATCACTCAGTACTACGCCTTTGTCGAGGAGAAGCAAAAGGTGCACTGCCTCAACACCCTCTTTTCCAAGCTCCAGATCAACCAATCCATCATCTTCTGCAACTCGACCAACCGCGTCGAACTGCTCGCCAAGAAAATCACCGAGCTGGGCTACTCGTGCTTCTACAGCCACGCCCGCATGGCCCAGCAGGCCCGCAATCGCGTCTTCCACGACTTCCGCAACGGTGTGTGCCGAAACCTCGTCTGCTCTGATCTCCTCACTCGCGGCATTGACATCCAGGCCGTCAATGTCGTCATCAACTTTGACTTCCCCAAAAACGCCGAAACCTACCTCCACCGAATTGGCCGGTCCGGACGCTACGGCCACCTCGGCCTGGCCATCAACCTCATCAACTGGGATGACCGCTTCAATCTCTACAATATTGAACGGGATCTCGGAACCGAGATCCAGCCCATCCCCCCCAGCATCGACAAGAGCCTCTATGTCTATGAAAACCCCGACTCCATCCCCCGCCCCATCTCCAACCTCCCCATGAACGCGCAGCCGGGCGCCCAGGGCATGCCCCAGCAGGCGCTCCAACAAGCCCAGCCGCAGGGCAACTGGCAAAGCCAGAACGGCCAGCACAACGGGTACTCCGGCGGACGCGGACGGGGCCGCGGCCGCGGCAGCTTCCGCGGTCGTGGCGGCGGCGGACGCGGCCGAGGCCCGCCTCGCGATCCGCAATCCTAATCCTCTCACCTCGCTCGAGACCTCGGGTGGGCGGTGACAAAGGCGAGGACGGACTGGCGTTTCGGAGCTGAACATGAATTCTTTCTTTTTATTATCGCCAGCACAGGGACTGATGTTGATTTTGATGTTGGATGTACATTATTCGCACATTTTGGCGAATCGGCGGGGC
Organism: Ophiocordyceps robertsii; assembly: GCA_027405785.1. Lineage (NCBI taxonomy): Eukaryota > Fungi > Ascomycota > Sordariomycetes > Hypocreales > Ophiocordycipitaceae > Ophiocordyceps > Ophiocordyceps robertsii. The sequence continues at coordinate 12,224 of JAPEBW010001464.1, read as the reverse complement.
GGCGAACCGGACTCGATTACTAACGGACGATGACCACTCGCCGCCCCTCGGTCCCTTCTGATGCCAGAAGGAAACCATCTTCCTCATCGACAGGCAACAGGCCAGGACAGGACTCTGTCTTTGAAAGACGGCCTCGCCTTGCTTTACTTTCTACTTCTACTTACCCCGAGTTGCATTGGCGCAGAAGGCTGTTACTTGTAACATACCCTCGTTGGCGCCTGGTCGGCTTCTGAGCCCACTCTAAACACAATCCTAATGCGATGACAGGATAGAGGGGGCGTATTAGAGGACGCGCAGTCCCGAGCGGGAGGAAGCGGGTGGAGCACGATGACTCGTTGTGACGGCGGCAATTGCACTGCAAGGAGGGGCGTTGGCGTGGCTTCTGCATGAGGGTGAGCCATGGGACGAGGCGCGGCGTACACGGCTCGACCAGGCTCGTTTTTCTGCATGCTCCTCGCCTGCAAAGGGGTGTCCCGGCAACGGTTGTCGGGAACAGACCCGACGACAGCTTTGCAAAGGGCGGTTCGACGATACCACTCACGATACGACTACGTTGACGATTGGGCCAGTGGGGCCAAAGTGTTTACCGGGGGATGCCTCTTGGATCTCATCAACGATGCATGAGAGTCGACTTTGGCTCTCTTGCCGCGGCTGGCCGGACTTGTTTCGGCCTTGTTGAGAGGCGTCGACGTCAGGGCACCTAATACTCTGTCCCATGAAACCCTGCCTGTTTCTTGGGCGAGCAAAGCGTCGACTCCAGGGTGATCACGATTACAGCTGCCTGATTCGAGAAGGCACAAGAGGCATCGATAAGAAGAAAAAAACCGAAAAAAAAACTTTTGAGACGGACGCTGGACGGGGTCGAATAGCTTTCGGACTGGCTGGGGACTCGGGCTTTGGGCTGGAACATGGGGGGGCATCTCCCGTGTTTCTGTTCGGCTTTGAGGATTTGTAGCTGGTAAGGTAGACGGCCTAGTCTGAGCAATCATTTCTGTCTCATCTTGATGCGTCTACCCTTTTGTGCTTGATGCTGTCGTGGAAAGGATCGTCGTCCCCTGTGAAATGTGTCGAGCAATGCCTACAGACGCTGACGAGCCAAGCCGGGGCTGTGTGTGAGCAAGCAAATCCAGGGACCTGCGCCCGATGCCGGTCGAGAATCCGCTCGCGAGGCTCCTCTGTGCCTGGCATGACGGGCGAGTATGAGAAGAGCCAGCGGCGTTGGCAGATGGGACACGAACAGGCACTTCGCACTGGGCCAGCTGCGGGCGGTGGTGTTGTGTTCTGGGGACCAGTACGGGCGCCGTCGACTCGCGAATTAAGGACCTTCGTACGCGCAGACATGGCGTGCAAAAGGAATCACCGACATCTGGCACAAGAGTGGACGAGCGGGCTGAAGAGGTGGGTATCCTTGGTTCGACCAGTCTATGTATGGGGCTACGCATCAACGACGACGAGAAAGAGGGCGGTTTGGCCCAGAGCAGCGCCAATGGGCCCGGGCATAGTACAGACCCACGAGGCAGGAGTAGACGCTCGCGTGCCAGAGCATAGAGGGCTCGCTAGCGGTGCGAGAAGGGAGCCCCTTGCACTCACTGGGCAGAGCGGAGTTGCTCGTCTACTGCCGTCTTCGCGGCGGGCTTTTCCTGCCCCCACTCGAGGACGATGCGGCGCAGCTCAAAGATGACCTCGACGGCGATGAGGAGGATGATGATGAGCTCGAGGCGGGTGCCGTGCTGCTCGCTCGACATCTCGCGCAGGACGGTGGCAATCTCCTGAGCGTAGTCCATCTTTTGGTTGAGGGTGCGGATGCGGACATTGACGTCGAGGGCGCGGCCGACCTGGTCGTAGTAGCCCTCGAGGCCGAGCTCGGCGCGGCTGTCCCAGAAGATGTCGGGCAGGGAGTCGGTGAGCTCCGAGTAGTGGTTGAGGCGGGCGCGGAGGCTGAGCAGCTCGCCCGTCTTCTGCAGGATGAAGCGGCGGCCGAGGGGCACGCCGGCGCCGCGGGAGAGGAGGTCGGGTATGTTCCTGGTGCTTTCAAAGTACGACGTCAGCGCACTCTCGAGCACGGCCAGCTTTGTGCTGCGCGCCAGGCCCGAGGAAAAGGCAATCTTTGCGAGCGTCGTGTCGAGCGTGTCGCCCTCCTTGTGCTCCCTGCGCGTGCCGAGAACGACGAGGTCGCCCTTCATGGTGCTTTCGGCCTTGGACGTGTCGATGACAAAGTCGAGGTCCTCGACCTCGCGCAGCTGCGGCGGGTGGGCGTCCTCGGCGGCGCGCAGCAGCTGCTTGGTGACGACGTCCGGGGGCAGCGACCACGTGACGATGGTGCCCGAGGGGAAGACGAAGATGTCGCCGCCATTGACGCCCTTTGCGTGCACCACCTCGCCGGCGTCGAAGCCCGTGCGGTCGGGGTCAATGGCGAAGCCGTGCGAGGCCAGGATCTCGAGCACCAGGGGCATGTTGAACGACTCGGCCACGCATTGGGCGCTCATGGTGGTCGAGGGGTCCAGATCGGAGCCCTCGGGAGAGCGGGGCTGTGGCTTTGCGGCCGCCTCGCGCTTGGGCTGCTGGGCGATGATGGCAACGCGGCGCAACGAGTTCTTGGCCGTTGTGGCGCGCGAGGGTTTTCTCTTTGCGGGGGCCGACGTCGACATTGGAGATGGCGTCGACATTGGAGTTGGCGTCGGCGTCGGAGCATCCTCGGCGACGGCGGCGGGCTCGGGAGGCGTTTTGGATTCGTCAGCCGGGTTCCTCGAGAGAAAAGGGTTCGAGGTGAAGAAGAAGCGCTTCCGTGGCAGGCCTGCGGGCGCGGTGAGGTGAAGGCATCGTCGCGGCCGGGAGCTGGCGACGATTTGGCGCGAGACGCTGACGAGGCCGATCCTCTGCGGAACAGCCCTCATGACGAGCCAGTCACCATGTGTATGCCGGAGAATTTCGATTCGTCGGCGGCAGGCTGGGCGTCAATTGGGGATCGGCCGACATTGCATTCAAAATGCGGTGCAGGAATAAAATAAAAAGGTGTGACGCAAGCCTGGGGAGCAGTACTGTGCAGAACGCCCTCAGAGGTTATCTAATCAGCATGTGATCTTGCACGTGAGTGCCCCGCCGCCGGCCAACGTCCAGAAATACAAAGGTGGCTGTAAATTACCTGCTCGTCCTCCGTACACAGTACCTGCTGTGCGCATACCCCGCGTGCTGTAGCTCTCGTACCGGTACTTCGATCCCTGTTGGAGGCGCCCTGAAGGGCCACCGTCGATACCGTCACCGTCTCCCCCTCGCTCTGTTTTGCCGATCATCCAGGCTCGTCTCGTTTGCCGCCTCCTATTTATTTAGCGGGGTTTTTTGCCTCTCAATTTCCCTCTCCCGTCCATTCTTCACCCTCCCTTCGCCTCTGTCCACTCCCCCTCTCCCCGAATTCGACTTGGTGCACCACCGGGATATTCGCTCATCATGGATGTGAACTCCAAGTACGACGACTATGACTTCCCGCACACGGCGGCCGAGCCCCAGGATGGTCACGCCGGCCATCTCAAGGAGCAGCAGATTGCTCAGGTCCACCAGCTGAGGATGATGCTCGAGGCCGAGGGCTTCACGGAGCGCCTGGACACGTTGACCTTGGTTCGCCTCTCCTCTCCTCGACGCGACCCAATCGAGAGGATGCTCTGGGCGGGCTAACTCTGTCTCCCGTAGCTGCGGTTCCTGCGAGCACGCAAGTTTGACGTCTCCCTGGCCAAGCAAATGTGAGCAGACAGATCCTCCGGGATCCCAGCGTGAGGATTCGCATGTTGACAGGCCCGCTCGCAGGTTCGTCGACTGCGAAAAGTGGCGAAAGGACACCAAGCTTGACGAGACGGTGCCCATCTGGGACTACCCCGAGAAGCCCGAGGTGGCCAAGCACTACAAGCAGTTCTACCACAAGACGGACAAGGTGAGAGGAGTGCTCTCGCCGGCAACTCGTGCCGTCTGACCTACCCCCGCTGACACTTGTCCTTTCCCCGCCCAGGATGGACGACCCATCTACATCGAGACGCTTGGCGGCATCGACCTGACCGCCATGTACAAAATCACCACGGCCGAGCGCATGCTCACCAACCTCGCCGTCGAATATGAGCGCCTCGCTGACCCCCGTCTCCCCGCCTGCTCGCGCAAGGCCGGCAAGCTCCTCGAGACGTGCTGCAGCGTCATGGACCTCAAGGGCGTGACCCTAACCAAGGTACCCCAGGTCTACTCTTATGTCCGCCAGGTCTCGGTCATCTCCCAGAACTACTACCCCGAGCGTCTGGGCAAGCTGTACATGATCAATGCTCCATGGGGCTTCTCCACCGTCTGGAGCGTCGTCAAGGGCTGGCTCGACCCCGTCACCGTCGCAAAGATCAACATTCTCGGCTCTGGCTACCAGAGCGAGCTGCTGAAGCAGGTGCCTGCCGAGAGCCTGCCCAAGGCGTTTGGCGGTACCTGCGAGTGCCCTGGGGGCTGCGAGAATAGCGACGCAGGCCCGTGGCGCGAGGCCGAGTGGGCCAAGCCCGCAAAGTGGGAGAAGAAGAAGGGGGAGACGATTGAGAACAAGGGGTCTGAGATTGAGACGCCTGTGGCAACCACTGGCGTGGCCTCGGCTCCTGTGCCGGAGAAGGACGTGGCCAAGGAGACTGCCGCGGCATAGAAGACCAAGGGTACTACAGCCACAACAAGACGTCGGGCTTGACTGGTTTCACGCGGAGTTGTGGGAGAGAGAAAACAGTGAACCGGGATAAGGACGGGAAAAGGGACGGCGCGAAAAGAAGGGGAAGAACACTCGACAACAATGGCATTAGAAGCTGGCGCGCACGGAGTAGAGTAGCGTGGGAGAATGCATCAAGACTGGGCCGTGTCCTCGCCAGCAGACGTATTCAGACTTTCATCCATGGTTCCCATCGGCGGTGGTTGGAATCAAATGTTGTGAAAGATCTGTTATGAAAGATCTGTCATCCGCAGGGGCCCCCGCCTGGCGCCAGTTGCAACCAAACGCAAGACGTAGGCAAGGTGCCACACTCGCCGTTGTGATGGGGGTTGGCGTGACTTTGTGCAGTAAAGACGGACATGATGGATGTTGCTCGACCCTCTCCTTTCCTATTCCCAGACGCCCCTACTCCATTCTTTTGCCAACATGTTCATAGGAGCACTCACGCCGTGAGCCCTCTCACAGCAGGGACTGTCATCTCCCTTCGGTAATGACGTACTCGCCCGCGACCCTGGCCCTCTCCATCTTTGCGACGACGGCGGGCATATCCCTCTTCAATCGCCCCAGCGCATCGACGGCGCCCCGGAACCCAGCCTCGACGCCATGCTGCCTCTCGAGGCCCGGCACCGACAAAGCGGCATGGGCAACGGCGGCGGCGGCCTCGTGGGCGATGCGCTGTTCGACGAGGGCGTCGTCGTGGGCGGTGGCGTCGCGGAAGCGGGCGGCGTGGTCGGCGGCGGCGGCGGCGGGGACGGAGCGCTTGAGGGCGGCCACCTCCTCGAGCAGCCTTTCCTCTGCGGCGATGAGGTCTGCGGCGCGGCGGCGTTTGCGCGCGTCAAAGGGCTCGTAGACGATGGAGGGCTCGGTGGCGGCGGCGGCGGCGGCTGAGGACGAGGAGCGGATCTGGTGCTCGGAGACGTCAAGGCCGTTGATGGAGAGGTTTGGGGCGGCGAGGGAAAAGGTCCTGTCAATGTACTGCAGACGCATTGCCCTCGTGTCAGCCAGCTATAGGATGGAGGCGTGTCTCCCCTCCGGTGGAGTCCAAGTCGCAAGGCTTCTAACCTCGTCGACTAGGACGGCGATCTGATTGCGCAGGTCGTCGTCGTCGCCGCCGTCGCCGTCGACGTGGGGAAAGGCCTCGTCGAGGCGGGCGGCCGCGGCGCGGCGCACATTGGCGAGCAGATAGGCCAGGTCCTCGGGGGACTGGAGCTCGATCTTGCGCTGGACCTGGGAGACGACCGACTCGGTGTCCATGGCCGGCGACGGCGCGCGTGCAAGGTCGACGTTGGCAGCGATTGGACTTTGGACTTTGTGCGGCCGCCCCCCACCCTCTCTCTCACAGCTCGGCCTGGTGTGTTGGAGGTTGGGGGCAGGGGTTTTTCGGGGGGGGGTTTTTTTTTTGGTGTCTTGCTTCTGCCTTGCTTGGGAGGCGCGTCGGCGGATAGCGCAGTGTTTTATGACGCCCGCTTTGTCGATATCGATTGACGCCCCGCGCGCGCGCTTGTTTACTTGGAGGGTGGTGTTGGGGTTGCTAGAACAAGGGAGGAGCCGCCGCGCACGGGCTTCTTGTCGGACAACCAAAGCTGTCGAGTTGACGTTTCTAGTTTTTCAAGTCAGGGCCCGTCCGATGATGATGATAATGGTGTTGTTGACGAAGCTCGGATTCGATCGAGGTTGACGGCACGCGTACAGTGTCGACACAGAGGCAGACTGCTGCTAGGCAGGCCGCAGCTCAACGGGCCCATTTTCCGGAAGGTGTTGTTTTCGCACTGTGACGGACCACGAGTATATACATGCAGTGGGGCGGCGAAAAGACCGGTCAACTCGGGTGGGGTTGTAGAGTCAGACTCATCACCTGACTTAACACGACTTAAGGTTCTTGGAGTATATTTTAAGAGTTTTATATACTATAAATTTAAATTTCACTATAAATAGTAATAAGCTATTTTAATAATATTTTCATACGAGCTTTATTAAAAAGCTTTTATTAGTTTAAATAGCCTTTTTACTTTCTTATTATTTATTTTTATTATATTATTAGATTTTTTTAATAAATTTATTTATAAAAGTTTTAAAAACTACTGAATAAAAGTATAAATATGAAAAAAGAGTTAATAAATTTATAATAACTATTGAATATACTATTTTTTTAAACACTTTATACACTATAATTCAATATTGTAGTAATAGGGTAGCTTGTACGGATACCCCACGGTTTAGACTTGGCCGGTCTTTTGTCAAATGACTGTATATGCATGGTGTCTACTCTGTACAAGTGCTCCTCTGCACTACTCATTTCGAGGCCGGCTCATCGGGATATGTGCCGCCGGGTCTCGCTCTCTGCAACCGCGCCGCCGGGCGGGACAGAGCCAAGAGGTTCGGGGAACGAGGCACTTTGTACATGTGTACAGCGCAGTGGTGCCATTGGGCATTGATTCACGACTTTTGGCGACAGGTCCAACTTGTCAGACGCGCGGGCGCGCCTCGTAAGTGCCTTGGGCAGACTGCAGGCGCATGTGCCGCTTGATCAGCCATGTTTGCAGTGTCTCAGCCAGCGTCCCTGCACCCGAGCAAGCATACCTACAGTACCTAGGTACGTACGGATATATGTATACATGCTGTACATTGGTAGGAACTCGGAGCCTTGACGTGGTCGTACTCTACACAATTTGCTATCAAAACCTTGCGGCACCGGCCCAACAGCAACTACCTAGATATGTACAGTACCTCGTGAGGCAGCCAGTGTTTGTGTCGAGCACAAAGTCACGTGCCCGGCAGACGTGGAGATTGGCCCCTCTCCTCCTCCGCCCCAGAAAATCCCCCCCTGCACGCGTGTGGAGAATCGTCATGCCCAGAGCATATACACACAGTCCACAGTCGATGCGGGGCTTGGCCCGGCGGCAGCCCATGTACCGGTACCCAGCCCCGGCCGCTCGCCCAGCCACGAGCGTCAACAGCTCCATGTACTCGAGGGTACTTGCTCGCCGACCCTTGGGCTTGTCACGAGTCCTCGCCCGCCTCAAAGGCGTCATGGCACTGTCCTGCACGGCCGTTGTACCCCTTGGCTGCAGTCAATAGACATCCGACATCCGTGCTCTCTGGCGCTCTGCCTACAGTAGACAAATCTTCATCACGTCGACATGACCATGTGCCAAATAACCTAGGGGTTCTCGTCATGCTTCGAGTCCACCAATAAGCAGGCGCATTCTAAATCTGCGCCAAGGAAAAAGAGACAATGACTGGGTGAGTACACACACACAACGAGACTCCTCACCCTCGACTGTCTGGTTCGCAACGCTCCCCGTACTTGCATAGTAACATGTCATAATCCTACGAATCGCTGTATCGTGCGCCTCGCCAACAAAGGCGGCTCGAATCGAGCCTCCAACCCAAGCAGTCCCAATTAGCCATGTGCAGGCCGAGTCCTGTGCCGCCGCTACAGTCTTGACGCATCCTTACCAAACTCCCGGTCCGTATCAAAAGGAACAAACACCCCCTCGAGTCCAACTTTCCACGACATGTCGGGACGAGACAACAAAGACAGCCCTGAGCGCCGAGCTTTTCGTGAGAACAACGAGTCTAACTTGCGACTCCGGTTCTGGGAGGAACGTGCCGTCCCCCAGCAGCCGGATCGACGGGCTCGGCTATTGTGGCAGCAAGTCCTTCGACTCTTCGTCGCTCAGCACGATTTCGTGTACGGGTTCGCATTGGTTCTCCAGCGGTTTGTAGTCGCAGTCGACGTACGAAGGTAGGAAGATCTCTGGGTCCTCGAGTCAGCAGGCGGGAAAAGGCACCACCATGTTCGAGGCCGCTGACCTGGGTTCCAGGCAAACCCCTGGCTGGAAGAAAGATATGAGATCTGTGCACAGGCTGGTTAGTATCTGAAGTCGACGACATTGGCTGGCCCAGCGAGCTTCGTACCAGGCGCGGAGGCCCGTCAGGGTCACCGATGTTGATGACGGTGCATTCTTGCTTAGAGATGGCAGAGCCTAGAGGTATCTCGGTCAGCACACCTTGTAACATGGTGCGTCATCGGGCTCGACCCTGCTATCCCCGACCAGCAACCATGCGGGAGTGGGGGAACACCAGCCACATTGGCGGTGAAGGCTCTAGGGGTATGGCGTACCAAGTAGACTCGGGCGGCGGGCGTGCAGCATCTTTGCGTTGGGCGTCGAAGAGGGCGATGATGGCGACGACGAGCTTGAGTAGGAGCTCGCCGACGAGCTGCCCATGGCCTTTGGGGAGTCGTGGTAACCTGGCCCGACTGCTGGGCGGGCGGCGGGGATGCTGATGACCGACGACATTGGTGCAGCGGGCGGAGGAAACAGTAAGGGGGGTCGGATTGCAGCTAAGAGAGGGCGATGTGTGTCGGATGAGGCAGACGAGAAACAGACGAGATAAAGACGACGTTGTGAGGCCGTTCAGCCCACGGGCGATCTTGGTGACACACTCGGTCCACCCAAATGGTCGGAGCACGACGGAGGGGCAAGTGGTCGTCGTTGTGTGGGCGAGATGCGTGGGCGAGATGCGTGGGCGAGAGAGGGGGGGGGGGGGTGGAGAGGGCCTTTGCTCGGTCGTGGCAAGGGCTGTAACGCCTTGGGTGGTGGATGTTGGGTCGAGAGGAGAGATGGCAAAGGCACAAGAGAGGAGTGGAAAGGAGGGTGAGGAGAGGAAAGGATGCCAAAGGTGGAAAGGCTAGCAGCGGTTGGAGAGTGGTGAGAAGAGAGAGAGAGAGAGGAGGTGGTGAGCGAGGTACTTGCAGCGAGGTACCCACGTCTTGGGTCGTGTACAGTACATCAGGCACAGATGAGGCCGGGTACCACTTGTTTAAGGTTGCCAGACGCAGCCGGGCAGGCGCCGGAGTAAGTGGCCCGCCTTGGAACCTGTTCGGGCCTCTGGCCAAGTACCAGCCGTGCATAGAGTACCAGACGGCGCTGCTCAAGGTACCGAGGAGGCGAGTACCTGGCGGGAGACGACGCACAGTACGGACCGAGAGTGCATGTGCACATGTACCTACCGGTCGGACTGGGCTCACGAGGCTTGAGGTGGGGCTCCACCTAGTGCCTACAAGGTTGTACCGGTACTTCGTACTGTATATCCAAGGTAGGTACGGCTAGCTTCCGGTCAACGGAGGGCGGGTTGACGCACCCGACGATGCTGTTGCACCGGGGCCATGCACTGTGTCTGCGTCGCGAGGATGACAAGATAGGCACCAGTGCCACCTTGCAGTGTCGGGGTAACCCATCATTCTCTGCCTTGGCCTGGATACGTGGCCAGTCATGAGCAAGGTCTGAAGAATGTCTTGCTTCTCTCAGTCGCCCAACATGGACCTACGAACGTCCACCCAACCGTGGACGAGGCGAAATGGCGCCGCCACTAGCTCATCGTCTCTACCGTCCTCATGTCGTGGCACTCCTGGGGCCCCGTAGCCAGTCGGAGCCTGCTTCTGCCTTGCAGATGGACAAGCTTTCTTGGGGGGGTAAGGGCCAGGATCTGATGTCTGCTCTGGACTTTGGTGGAGATGGGCTGGGCCGTCCGAAGCCTACCTGGATAGGTACAGCAGTCTACCAAGTGCATGCCCTCGGATACCCAGCTGCTTGAAGCGTCTGGTAGACACTCGTCTGATAGTAGGTACCTACTGGTAGGCAGGTAGTCCTCATGATTTCCGGTACCTTCGTATTCGTACAGCTGGCACCTACCTACCTATGTAAGCCTCTTTGCGCCACCAAACAGCCGGAGAGTTAGTCCTGTACTGTACTCTGTACAGAGTACAGAAGGTACCTATTGCTTGCTTGGTCTCAATCACGTGCATCACTCGCCTTGACTAAGCGCTCGACCGCAAGCTATCAAGCTACTTGACCAATTGCCAACAAAGACGACGTCGCTCGCTGTCGCCTGCTCGGCATCCTTCACATCGCTACCATCATCATAACACGCCACAGCCATCACCACCGCAACCGCCGAATCCCTCTGCCATCTAGTTGCTGCCATTGTCCCAGAGGTAGCGGCATCCGCAGCGTCGTCCGACACACACCAAAGGCCACCAAACCACCCGGCAGAGCGCCGCGCCGCTACAAAATGGGCGACATCGCTGTCGAGAACCCGGCTAACCACGTCCCGCCGCACAAAAAGGCCGCGCCCTCGGCCATTCCGACCATTGACAACTTTGAGGGCCTGCCCATTGACGGCGGGGATGACTATGCCACGCTCAAGAAGCTCCAGCGGCAGTTGGAGTACGTAGCCGGATATCCTTTGATCCCAGCCTTGCGTCTACCCCATGACCAGAATTGACAGCCAGTCCGTAGGTATATCCAGCTGCAAGAGGAATACATCAAAGATGAGCAGAGGTATGCGTCTCCCTTCATCTTGCTTCTGGAACAAGGCGCTGACCATCCACTCAGGAGTTTGAAGCGCGAGCTGGTCCGAGCCCAGGAGGAAATCAAGCGCATCCAGAGCGTACCCCTAGTTATTGGCCAGTTTATGGAAGCCATCGATCAAAAGTAGCTATTCCTCGTCTGGCGCAAAGATACACACGGTTCTAACCCATGTTTCCAGCACCGGCATCGTGCAATCCAGCACCGGCTCCAACTACGTTGTCCGTATTCTGTCGACGCTCGACCGCGAGAAGCTCAAGCCCTCCTCCTCCGTCGCCCTCCACCGGCACTCCAATGCCCTCGTCGACATCCTCCCCCCCGAAGCCGACTCCTCCATTGCCATGCTCGGCGCCGACGAGAAGCCCGACGTGACATATGCCGACGTCGGTGGCCTCGACATGCAGAAGCAGGAAATTCGCGAGGCTGTCGAACTGCCCCTGACGCACTTCGACCTCTACAAGCAAATCGGCATCGACCCCCCTCGCGGCGTTTTGCTCTACGGACCCCCGGGAACGGGCAAGACCATGCTCGTCAAGGCCGTTGCAAACTCGACAACTGCCAGCTTCATCCGTGTCGTGGGCTCCGAGTTTGTGCAGAAGTACCTCGGCGAGGGCCCGCGCATGGTGCGCGACGTGTTCCGCATGGCCCGCGAAAACTCTCCCGCCATAATCTTCATCGACGAGATTGACGCCATTGCCACGAAGCGCTTCGACGCCCAGACGGGCGCCGACCGCGAAGTCCAGCGTATCCTGCTTGAGCTGCTCAACCAGATGGACGGCTTTGACCAGACGTCCAACGTCAAGGTCATCATGGCCACCAACCGCGCCGACACGCTCGACCCTGCTCTCCTGCGTCCGGGACGCCTGGACCGCAAGATTGAATTTCCCTCGCTGCGCGATCGCCGCGAGCGCCGCCTCATCTTCTCCACCATTGCCAGCAAGATGAGCCTCGCCCCCGAGGTCGACCTCGACAGCCTCATTGTCCGCAACGACCCACTGTCTGGTGCCATCATCGCCGCCATCATGCAGGAGGCCGGCTTGCGCGCCGTCCGTAAGAACAGGTACAACATCATCCAGAGCGACCTGGAGGATGCCTACTCGAGCCAAGTCAAGGGCACCGGCGATGACAACAAGTTTGAC
>JAPEBW010001463.1:0-23816 GCA_027405785.1 Ophiocordyceps robertsii | reverse complement strand
CAGTACCGGCCCCGACCGGCGGTAATTAGTCCGCAGTACTAGCCCCGACTAGCGGTAATTAGTCCGCGCCCTATCCCCCTATCCTTACGCCGTAGGGCGTAGCAGTTAGCTTAAGGCAATATAAGGGGAAGGGGATTAAAAAAAGGACGTAGTAAGGGCAGTAAGGGCAGCAAGGGCGCTTATAGCACCGGCGGCGGCGATATAGCTATATCGCCGCCGCCGGGCGGCCTTAAGGGAATTAAGGGCGCGCGGCCCGCCGGGTTAAGGGCATTAAAGGTGCGCTTATAACCTCGCCTACGGCACTAGTAAAGGGCCTAGATTAATTAACGGGCCGTATTATACGCGTATCTCGCAAGAGCTTTAAAAATGCGTTTTTTAAGGGAATTAAGCTATAGCTAAGAGCGCGGCTACGTATATAAGCACGGGCGGGCGCGGGCGCGCGGGCATTTAAAAAGTATAGGTACTTACTATACGCGGGCGGTATAAATAGGCGGCGCGGGCTAGCGCTAGTACGTATCTTTAAAATAAGCCGTAAGTATAAATAGAGATATATATAAGTATAAATAATAATACTTATCCTATAAAGATAAAAGACGGAGCTACTTTAAGTAAGACAAGAAGAAAGAGTCTCTTTAAAGAGCTAAGGATAAGTATAATATACTGCGAAAGCCGCTTTTTAGCTTACTTTAAAAAAAAAGAAGCTTTTATAAATTTAACTTAAAAACTTACTAAGCTTTAAACGATTTACTACTTTAACCTTACTTAATAACTATTTATTTAAATCGATATATTATAAGTATAGAAAGTAGCGGTTATAGCCTTTTTCTTAAAAAAAGGTACGGAATAAGATAAAAAGACTTTACTAGCCCGGACTAAGGTTTAGCTTATTATTTACTTAAGCCGCGCCTTTTAAAGTAAAGAACCTTATTATTCGCCTTTAAAGCTTAAAGTAGCTGGTTTAATATAAGCGGTTTATAAGCTATATATTATAATACTATTTATAAGAACGTTATAAGTAGTTATTTTTACTAATTATATAAGTACTTACGGAATTATATACTAAAAATCCTTATTTTTTATTAATATAAAATCTAATAATAAGCTAGTCCTTACCTCTTAATACTTAAGCTAATTCTTACTTAAGGTATACTATATCCTAAGTATTAAAAACATTATACTAAACATTTTTTTACGTTTACTATACTAAGATAATAAGTTAGTATCCTTAAACTAAAAAGGGGAATTAAAACGTATTTAAAAAGACAAGATAATAAACCGCGTATTCTTTTACGCAAAAGTATTAATTTAATTACCGCTCTGCTAAAAAATAATTAATCAATACGCGGAGGATATATAGTATTATAGAATCTAAACGGGCACGCCTTAACTCCTTACTTTACTCTTAAGGAGCCTTACGGAACCCCGCGATAAGAACGCTTAAAGTACGTACTATAAAGGCTTACTTAAGGAGATACGATAAATATTACTAGTTAGACCCCGCTAAGGTTTTTAAGATATACCTATAAAGGCTTAAGAGCTTACTTAATTATAGCTTATAACGTTTTTAATTATAAAAGATACCGTAAAAACTATTAAGCCGATTCCGCCGGTATCTTTAAGGGATATTTAAGGATTTCCGCGGGATATCTTAACTATAGTTCGACCTATTTTTAATTATAAAAGTACCTTAAAAAATATAGGATAACCTTTACCGCGATTTTTAAAGGATATCTAAGGATATTTAAAGGATTTCCTTAACTATAGTTTTTAGTGTTTTTAACCGGGCTTATACTTTATTTATTAAGTAATTCTATAAGGATATTTACGGTTTATCTACGTACTAACAATAAATAAATAAATAGTATAGTTAAAAATCTTTAAAATTAGCTTAATAAACTAAGTATAAAGTAGCTAGCTATACCTTAAAAATAAAGAAGCTTTTTACTATTTTTAAACCCTTATATACGTTTATATATAGTAATTAGTTTATTATACTAGCTTAATTAGCGGTAATTAGTTTATAGTACTAGCCTTAACGAGTAGTAATTAGTTTATAGTACTAGCCTTAACTAGCAGTAATAAGTCCGCGCCTTATCCCCTTATCCTTATACTATAAGACGTAATAAATAGAAGTAATTCCTACCTATTTAAATAAAAATCCTTTAAATATCCGCTAAGCTAAAAGCTATAAAGAGAGGGAGCTCTAAAAGATAATAATAGTGTCTAGCTAGCTAAGAAAGAATGTGTGTGCGAAGGGGTGCCCTTATATATATATAGCTAACCCCTATAAATAAGGGCTAGGGCTACGCTTAAGGCTCTCGCAGTGAAATAAGTATAAGGCCTTAGCGTATACACTCCTTATATTTATAATAAAAGCGACTATATCGCACGATTAAGTACTTATCTTATAAAAAGTTAAATACTAAATAATATTTTCTTTAATAAGAAGCTTTTATTAGCCTTTAAGTCTAACCTTAATAATAAGCACCTTTTCCCTTAATATACTTATAATAAAACTTTAAGATAAGTAAGCTATAAAAGCGGAAAAGGCCGCGGCTTACTAAGTATATTAGTTTAATAATCTCCCTTACCTTTTTTTAAGGTACTATACTATACCTATAAAGCTAAATAAGACGCAAAATAAGTCTAGCTTAGCTAAGCTAAGACTACTGCCCTTTAAAAGGCAATCTACTTTTAAAATACTAATAAAGAATAAACTATAAAACGATAAAACTTATATAACTAAGTAAACTAAATTTAGTATTACTTAAACGGATCGATTATCCTTTAAATAGAAAAGGTAAGGATAAGCCGACCTTAAAACTATCTAGCTCCTTACTTACTTAATACCCTTTAAATTAAGCTTATAATAAAGTTACTTTTTCCTTAAGATAATAAGCTTAGCGGATATTTTTACCGCATACTGCTAATAAAGTTTAATCTAAGGGCCTTAACCGGAAATCTACCTTAAAGGATACTTAGTAGTTTCTTAGTTTAGTATTACCGTTTAGCTTTATTTGCTATAGCCGCGCTAATTAAGGCATTTTCGAGACTTCTAATTAATTAAAACGAGCCTTTTATACTAAGGGCCCCGTAGCGTACCGGATTTTAAGACATATATAAGACGGAAGGTTAAGCGCTTAGCGAGAGTATTAAGGCTAAGACCTTAATAATAAGCAATAAGGACGCGGTAAGCGATACCTTTAGCGGGCTAAACCTATTTATACTTAGCGCGTAGATATTAAGATTAAGTATAGCCTTAAGCCCTTTAATAAGAATAGTAGTAATATTAAATAAATAATTCTTTAGTCTCTTTTAAGTATTAAGAAAAGAAAATATACTTATTAAGCCTTAGGAAAAACCTTAACTATAAGCTAAAAATATAAGGAAATTTAACCTATTAAGACCCTTAAAAGTATCTTTTAATAAAATCTAAGAAGATAATAAAGCTAATACGTTTTAAGAAGTAAACCGTTTTATCGACTTTATCCGCTAAAACGCTAGTAAAAGCGAGGCTTATATAAATAAATTAGCTATTTAATTGCCTTCCTTCCTTTAAAGAAGTATAGCGGAAGAGTATTTTAAGGACCTTTTAAAACTATAATAAGAAAAACTTAGCGAGCTTAGTATTAAACTAAGCTAATAAATCTCCGCTTTATAAAAATAGTTCGGAATCCGCTTAAATATCGCGATATAAGCACTTAATAAAGAGCACTTTACTATTAAAGATATAGTATTAAGATCCGACTTTAAGTCTTTAATATCGCGCTTATAATATAAAGCTAAGGCCGCGCTTTATTAGCTAGACTACTTGACTATAATAATTTATTAAAAGCTAGATATCTATTTATAAGAATCTTTATAATCTTTAGTAGGAAATAAGGATATTAATAGATAAATTAATAAATATAAAGAAATTCTTCTTTAGCTATAAGTTAAATATACTTAAGGATTTTAAAAGTACTTACTAATATAAAAAAAATAAGTTTAACTTATAAAAAGGCAAGGGCTAACTAGCTATACCTTATACGCACTTTAAGGATAGTTTAGGACGCCCTAGCTATTTATTAAGGGCTTGCTAAGGCCGTAGGTTACGTTCTTAAACCGCTTAGTAAAGGCGGATATATTATAAGCCTTATAGCGCTTACTAAGTTAAAGGAGAAACCTATTTAAATAGTTTAAAATATAAGCTAAAGTCCTCCGGCTTAAGAAAGAAAGAGCCTTTAAGACTATATACTTATTAACGCTAAAGCTAAAGTAAGTATACCTTATAACTAAAAAAGGAACTATAGTAAAGATTAATAACTATTTAAGGGGCAAAGAGTATAATACGGAGAGAGCTTAATTAAATACTGATAAAAGCTTAAAAAAACCGCAATTTATACTATAATAAACTTAGTTTAAAAGGCTAATAAAGTATATAGATTTTATAATAAAGCATTCCCCTTAAAGAATAAGCTTTATTAATATATTAAAGATAAATACCCCCTTAACCTTAACTAAGACGTTGCTATATAAAACGTAGCTTAATATAGTAAATAGTTATTTAAAAGCTATAAAGCGTTTAAATAGTTAAGGCTTCTTTTAACGTTTAGCTATTAAGCCCCGATAAGCTATTACGATTTACTTATATATACTTATTAGTTTATAGAAAAGAAAGGCTTAGGATAAGTATTAAAGCCTATATAAATACCGGGATAAACTAAAGCCTTATTTAAGCTAACTTAGTAAAGACTTTTTAAGATATAATTATAAACTCCTCTTAACAAATTCTTATTTAAAAAATAAGAAAGATAGCTATTATTAAATAAGTAGAATTTACTATATATATACTTAGAAGGCTAAACGGTAGCTTCGCGGTTAAAAAGGTAAGGATCGGCGCTTAAATAGTAAAACGCTTAGCGGCTAATATATTACTTAACTAAGACTTTTTAGTTCCTTATTAAGGGGACTTTATTAACTTTATATAGGTCTTATAGATCGGGGCCTATAAAGGGATCGAAGCTAAAGTTAAGATAGTTTAGCTAAGACGAGCAATACGTAAATAAGTAATATACTTAGTTACTTTAACGATTTTAGCTAGTTTTAGCAACGCCTTACTTATATAAGTCCGGGCGCCGCCGTTAAAGCGTAATATAATATTTTTCCTTAATAACCTTAAGCTCGCTTAAACGATAATATAAGATTATAAAAGCTTTATAGCAATAAACTATTTTAAAGAACTATTAGTACTCCGCTAAAGCTAAAAAGTAAGGATAATTATAAACCTCGATAAATAGTTCTAGCTATATAAAGAGGTCGACGCTACTACTCCTTTAGCAAAAGCCTTTATAGAAAATCCGGATAAGATAAACCCCGCTAAAAACGTCTTATAAAAAGATCCTATAATAAACTATAAGCTTAAATTCGGCCGAACTTAAAACCTACTTAAACTTATTACTAATAAAAGCATCCGGATTTACGCTAAGGACTTAGAATATATATTAAAAGTCTAAGATATCCTTTAATTGTTTCCCCGCTTTTAAAGGGATAAAGAAGTAGTATATATAAACGAATCCGAATATATATATATTCCTTTAAAAAAAGGATAGCAATACTAATAAGTCGTATTAAGATTATACTTATTAAGCGATAAGGATAAAAAGGTAGTAAGTATAATATTCGGCTAGCTAACCGTTTAAGGCTAATTAAAACGAGTTTATAAGCTAACTTTATTTATAGCGCTAGTATTTATAGTATAAAAGACGGTAAATAAAAAGGAAAAAGGATAAGTAGTTATAAACTTATAAGGGATTAACGCTATTATTACCTTAAACGCTTACTTAATGCCCCTTTAAAATAATATAATTACACGCCTTTAAGGAAAGAAGTTTATAAGTGTAGTAAATATATAATCGTTTTTCTATTAGTTTTTAGTTTACTAAGACTACTAAGAAAGGTTTATAGTCGTAAGCAATTGCGGGCTAAAAACATTATTAATAATATTTATAGGCTTTAAGAACTCCTAAATATATATCTAAAGGTTTATTAATAATATCTTTTATAGATACTAAAAATACGCGGCGGCCTATATCGATAATATTATTATTTACTTTAATATAGCTAAAGAACACCTTGAATATTTAAAGACTATATTCCGCGCTTTTTATAACTATAATATTACTTATTTTAAACTAAAGTCCTTCTTAGCGTACTTATTTATATAGCTCCTTAGATTTAAGGTAAAGGCTATTAACTTAATAAATATAAACGAATATATATAAGCCTTAAGGGATATCGCGTTCTTAAAGAACCTTTAATAGCTTAAGAAATAAATTAGCCTTACTAAGTAGCTATACTATATAGTCCCGTATTTTGCTAAGGAAGTTAACGTCTTATAAAAACAAAAGGTAAAGTTACTCCGAGTAAGATAAGAAGAAGGAGTCCCCTTAAGGGGCTAAGGATAGGCTCGATATACCGCAAAAGCCGCTTCTTAGCTTAGTTTAAAAGAAAAAAAGGCCTTTGCAAATCTAACTAAGAAACTTATTAAGCTTTAAACGATTTACTACTTCGACCCCGCTTAATAACTATTTATCTAGATTAATATATCTTAAGAATATAAAGTAGCGGCTATAGCTTTTTACTTAAAAAAGGCATAAAATAGGATAAAAAGACGCTACGAGCCCGAACTAAGGTCTAGCTTATTATTTACTTAAGCCGCGCCTTTTAAAGTAAAGAGCCTTAATACTAGCTTACGAAACTTAAAGTAACCGGTTTAGTATAAGCAGTCTATAAGTTACGCACTATAATACTATCTATAAAAACGCTATAAGTAGTCGTATTTACTAACTATATAAGCACTTATAAAATTATATATTAGAAATCCTTATTCTTTATTAGTATAAAATCTAACGATAAGCTAGTCCTCGCGTCTTAATAATTTAGCTAATTCCCGCTTTAGTTATACTATATCTTAAGCGTTAAAAACATTATACTAAACGCTTTTTTATATTTACCGCACTAAGATAATAAGCCGGTATCCTTAAACTAAAAAGGGGAATTAAAACGTATTTAAGAAGACGAAATAATAAACTATATATTCCTTTATATAAAAGTATTAATTAAATTACCGCTCCGCTAAAAAATAAATAATAAATATATAAAGAATATATAGTAAGTAAAGATTATAGCGTAGCTTAGCGATAAGAATAGTATCCTTAAACTTTTATTCCTCCGGTTATAGGGGTTACTATACTTTACGAAAAACGACGGACGCCGGAGACTATATATCTTTAAGACTTATACTAAGGAGATCGTTAAAGACGCTTACGCTAAATATTTTTAGACTAGCCGCACCTATATATAGTAAGATCTATTTAAGAGCTTCTTAATCTTATAGCTTAGTAAATATATAAATAAGGTTATAGATAGCTATAATACTTATTATTTTAACTAAACTAATTAAAGTAAGACGTTAAAGTAGCTTATCCCGATTTAAAGCCCGCTAGTTTTATATTATATAATAGCAATAAACTTAATTACTAAGCTCTTAATAGTTTAAGCTAAATAGTTCTTATAAAAAGATCCTATAAGGAATTTCTTTAATACTTTACTAACTATAATTAATAAATTCTTAAAAATATAACTCTTTATTTTAAGTAATAACTAGTTTATAGCGGAAAGCTAAGTATAATTATTATATACTAAGCTACTCCGCGCTAATTACGAGATTCCGAAGGGGATAATCTCGAATTAAAATATAAAGTTTACTTTAGTATTTTAGCAGACTTTATAATAAGCCTTCGGATCGAAGCTTTTTATATTTACCGCTTAGTACCCTTAACTTAACGGCTTATTAAAAAGGCGAAACTAAACTATAGAAATTGCGCTATAGTTCTTTACTGCTAATTTCCTAGACCTATACTAAACTAATATACTAATTGCCTTTTAGTTTAGCCTAAATAATTCCTTCTCCTTAGTAATTTATATAGCCCTTAGTAAGCTTGTTATAAGGATAAAAATAGGTAACGGCCTCCGGTTCTTTAGTAACTACTTATACTTACGAAACTAAGAGGTCTTATAAAAAAAGCTAGGTTAGCTATCGCTTATACTTAAGCTATTATAAAAGATAGATATAATAAGAAATACTACCTACTAAAATTTAAACCTAGCGATTAAGTTTAGCTATAGCTTAGTAAAGGTTATTATATTATAGATAGTAGACTAGTAAAGCTTAGAAAAAGATATACTAAGCCGTTTAAAGTTACCGCTAAAGTAAAATAGCTTATATACCGGTTAAATATAAAAAGGTCCTTTAATATTTATTTAGTTATTTTAATAATATAACTACGCTTAGTAAATAAGCTAGCTATATACTTAGGCTTAGTTTAGGATAAAAGGATATCTTACTTTAGTAAGTAAAAAGTAAAACGAATCTTATAAAGCTATATAATAAAAAAAAAGCGGCGGAAAGCTAAAAAAGGAGTTCTTTATAGCTTAAAAAGGCTAGTTAAGGAGCTATAACTTATAGGTAAACGAAAAGCGGTCTTCTTACTAAAGATTATAAAAGCTTTTAAAAAAGCATAAAAGGAGTTAGCTACTTAAGTAGTTTAGATAAGAGTATAATATACGGCCTTTATAGCTTAATACGAAACTCTTTAACTATAAGAATTAAGCGGTTAAGCTTAGGTATAAGACTTAAAAGCTATTATAAGTTATAAGAAACTATAACTTACTATACTTAAAGTAGCTAGTTATTTTAATAATAATATACCGCCGTTTACCTTAAGTAATAAGGCCTTTTTAGCCTTATAGTATACTTATTTAAATTCTCTCCGCTATTTACCCTCTTCCCTTTCTTTTTTCTTTTTATAACTATATTTCCTTTTACCGCTAGCTATAGCCCGCTATACCTTGCTTACCTTTATATATATAACCTTCTTTACCTTAAGCTTATAATCTTAATACTTTTATTTTAAGTCTTTTTATTATTTAACGTCTCTTATAGCTAAGACTAGCTATTCTATAACTACTCTTTTAGCCCGCTTTCCTATAAGCCTTTACGCCTTTAATATAAAGGATATAAGCGGGCGCTTAAGCTTTATAAAAATAAGGCGGCCATCCTCTATAGCCTTAAGTCCTTTAGCGAAAGTTAGAACCTTTAGGTTTAAGCTTCCGTATAAACTTATACTACTTTCCGTAATCGCGCTTAAGCTAATAGATTTAACTTAAATTACGGCACTATAAAGAACGGCCTATACTACCCTCTTAAAATACCTAACTTAAATAACTTACCTCTTAGCTTTATATTATAGCGTGGTTTAAACGGCCGGTTTTGCGGTAACTTAGCTATACCTCTTACTTAGCTCCTACTATCCGGAAGCCCCCGCCGCTTATATATTTTTTAAAGTATAGCCGGAAATCTTTATTAGCGGAATAACTAGTTAATACTTAATGCCCTTAAGTTAGCTAACCTTATTATAGTCCTAAGATTTATAATAGCCGCTATAGCTAGTAGAAACCCTTTTTAGCTAAACGATTAATATAATATCCGCGCTATCCTTAACTATATATTTAAGGCCTAGCTTAATTAGTTTATAGCTAGATTTATAGTAGCGTCTTAAGCTATTATAGCTAAAACCTTATATCGCTTTATATATAGTCTAGCTTATACTATAAAATCCCCTTCTTAGCTTATAGCCGCTATAAGCCTTAAGGAACCGTTTAGTCCCGCTTAGTAAACGCTTTTTCTACTTACCGCTATACTTAGCCCGGCTATATAAAGGCGTATAAGCGCCTTATTATAGTTTATCCGCCGCCCTTTTTTTAATTAAAGTAAATAGTAATAACTAAGTTTATAATATATTCCGCCGCTTAATCTTATAAAAGCCCTTAATAATAACTAATACGATTCTTAATAAGCCTAGCTTTGCGGGACTATATTTTAGTAATAAGGTTATAATAATTAAGAGTTTCCGCTTAGCTATAAACTACGCTAAGTTCTACTTATAGGCCTGCGAGGAGTTTAAGCGTAACCTAACTTTATTTTAAGCGATAAAGTTCTTAAGGTTGAATATCCGCCTTATTAGCTATATTAACTACGCGCTTTATATTCTTACCTTTAAGGCCCTTTTAATAAAGAGGTTTTTTAAGACTATTAAATATATTTAAAACTTTAAGAGTAAGGAGTTAAGCATTAAAGCTATTAAGGACCTTATTACCCGCTTTTAAACGGGAATATAAATATTTAATACCTTAGTACTAACTATTCTTATTATTATTAGTAAAACGACCTAGCCTTACTTTAATACCTTTTTAATAGCTAGACGCGCTTTAATCGGCGGAAAAGTATAAGTAATAGCGCTATATAAAAAAGACGCTAAGTTAAAAAGTCCGGTAATAAAAAGCAGTAGATAGCTATAATAACAGTAGTAAGTAAGATATAATATCTCGCTTATAAGCGGCTTATAAAGGTAGTAAGTAGTATAAAAAACTTAGTAAAGAATTAAGAATAGCTTAAAGAGTAAGTAAAATAATAATATAAGATAAGGCTTAAGTAAGCTAGTTTTTTATAATATATCCCGCCGTAAAAACATAAATATCCCTTAGCGTAAAAACTCCTTATTATTTAATAAACGCTTAAACGTACGCTTAAAAAAAGGTTAAAAAACTATTAAAAGAATAAAAATAGTATATTATTAATATAATATAAAGACGCTACTATAAAGCTATTACTTAGCGCCCCCTTTACTTTATTTTTACTTTAAACTTATAAGGATATTAGCTTTCTTTTTTACTTAAAGAAGTTATTATAAAATTTAAACGGCTATGCTTAAACTCCTTACTTTACTCTTAAGGAGCCTTATAAAACCCCGAGATAAGAACGCTTAAAGCACGCGCTATAAAGGCTCGCTTAAAGAGATATAATAAATATTATTAATCGGACCCCGCTAAGATTTTTAAGATATAACTATAAATACTTAAGAGCCTATTTAACTATAGTTTATAATATTTTTAATTATAAAAGATACTATAAAAACTACTAAACGGATTCCGCCGGTATTTTTAAGGGATATTTAAGGATTTTTTCGGGATATCTTAATAATAGTTTAGCCCGTTTTTAACTATAAAAGCACCCTAGAAAAAATAAGATAGACTTTACCGCGATTTTTTAAGGATATCTAAGGATATTTTAAGGATTTCCTTAACTATAGTTTATAGTATTTCTAACTAAGCTTATACTTAGTTTATTAAGTAATTTTATAAAAATATTTATAGTTTATCTACGTACTAATAATAAATAGTAGGATAGTATCGTGAAAAATCCTTAAAAGACTAAGTATTAAGTAGCTAGCTATACTATAGTGAAAAAATAAGCTTTTTACTATTTATAACTCTTATATACGTTTATATGCGGTAATTAGTTTATTATACTAACTTAACTAGCGGTAATTAGTTTATAGTACCGGCTTTATTTAGCAGTAATTAGTTTATAGTACTAGCCTTAACTAGTAGTAATTAGTCTGCGCTTTATCCCCTTATCGTTATACTATAAGGCGTAGTAGTTAAAGCCGAGGTATATTTATTTATATAATAACTTAGCTTATTATATTTAAAATAGATATCCCCTTAGTTTTAAGATAGGCCTCGGCCTTAGTCTTAGCCTCTTTTATAACCTTAGCCGCGGCTATATTAAGAGGTATTTAAGCGTAAGTCTCCTTTTATTATTGTTAAGTTATTAGTAGTGACTTAATAATAAGAACCTCTAAACTAACGTTTACTTTAGCCTTTTTTACGGTAGGAATATCCTTAGTTAAAGGATCTTAAACTTATTCCGCGCTATCTTAATTTAAAGCTTATGCTTAAACGGCGTTTTTTACTATTTATAGTATGTTAGTAAGATTAAGCTACTTAAACTAGTTTTTCTTTACTATATATATAAAAAACTATTAAAGAAAGGTTAAGTTACTCTTAAAGCTTTAGTTATAACTTAGCGAAGAACCTTAATAATCGTATTTACTTTAATAGCCGCTCGAAATATCGTTTAATAAAGTTAAAGTTAAGGCTAAACTTTAGTAAACATAATATATCTTACTACTAAGGGTTTTTTAGCTATATAGCTAAGAGTATCTCTTAGTTTGCCGCGTTCTTAATCAGTATAAGTATCTATTCCTTAAAATATAATCAGCTTACGCTTTATTATTCTTAATTAATTAGCGACTAGCTTTTAAGGTATTAGCGCTGTCTTGCTTTATAGTTAGTATATATATAATCTACCGTAAATAGGATTTTAACGTTATCTTAGCGAAATTATTAAAGTATAGCCTTAAACGTATCCTTTAAGTTATAAAGCTAGTTAAGTCGTTTCTAAGAATTATTTAGTTAAGCTTACTAAGTAATCTTTTTAAGCTTTATCTTACTACCTTAACTAGCTACTAAATTAAGGGAGTCGAACTAATAACGCCTTTTTGATTAATAAAGAAGTAAACCTTCTTTTTCTTATATTTCCTCTTTAAGGTATATAATATGCTCTTATAACTATTAAGTCTCCTTTAGTTCCTTAATATAAGCTTAAAAGGGCTTTTAATTTTCTTTAAGTAGCGGGGACTAAGTACTTTTTAAAAAGGATATTCTTAATAGTACTTTTATTATCTTAAGTATAAAGAGTATTTAGTCAGATTCGTTATTTAAATAATCTCTTATACTTATAAGCCTTAATTAAGGTAATATTAAGTTCGCCGCGCCGGTTTAGTATTACTTTGCGATCCCTTTACGAATAATATTTTTACTAAGTAATTTAAAAAAGGAAGCTTTAAAAATTATAAGGAGATAGTCTCGCGATATTATTAATTAAGTAGTAAAGATAGTAGATAGTACGATAGGTTATAGAATTACTTCGCTACTTACTTTATTATAAGACTAAAGCTTATAAAAAGGAGAGTCTCTTAGTTTTAATCGCGGGGGCCTATTAACTACTTATTAAGTTAAGACTAAAAGCGGGGCTTCTTACTTAGCGTATTCCCCGTACTTAGTTAGCCTATACTATTAGTACATTTTTATATAAAGTAAGAAAGTCTTGTATTTAAATTTTTAAAAACTAAATCTACTATAAGCTTGCTATAAAATATTATTATAAGCTATATAATAAGAAAAGCTATAGTTATACTATAGAAAATACCTTAAAGTTAAGCTAACATATAGTTAAAGTTAAATAAGACTTAACCTGAACTTAGCTTAACGTTAGCTTAAACTTAACTTAAGTATAAGCCGTTTAAGCGATATTAATAATAAAAAAGCTATATAGCTTAAGTAAAGTTCTCTTTCTTTTTTCCTTAGCTTTAAATAAATAATTATTTAGTAACATACTATTAAGCTAAGTATACGCGAGCCCTTAATATATTTAAAGCTTCTTTTAAATAAAGTTATTTAACTTAAAAAAGACTTACTATTAATAATATAGTATAAGTTAGATAGCTACTTTGTATAAAAAAGCTAAGCTTAAGCAAAGTAGGAAAAAGGGCTAAAGAAGGCTACTATTTAAAAAATAATTAAGTAAGTAATCTTTTCTCTTTAAGCGGGGGCTATAAAAAGAAGCTACTAAGTTTAAGTAAGATAATAGTAAATTTAATAGTTAATAAGCTAATTTAAGGCCTTAATATAAAAGCTAAAAAAGCTAATAAGAATATATATATATAAGAGAGACGGCTTATTAGCTAGTAGCTAAATATTAATTATAATATAGTAATAAGGGCTATAATACTTACGATAAAAAAAGCGAAAAAAGAATATAAGCAAAAGTTGCTTTTAGTGCTAAAGAAGTTAAACAGCTAATATTACTACTATATACCCTAAGAATAATAGATTTAAAAAAAGGTATAAGATTAACTAAGACTTTTTCTTAAGCTTAAACAAGGTTTTTTACTTAGTTTATAATTACTTTAATATTATTTTATTATAAACTATAGCGACTTATTATATTATTAGTTTAAATTAAGACTATAACTAATAAAAGTTTTTAAAGTAGTTTAACTTATTTTACCTTAATAGAAATATTTAATCGTAGTCTAAAAGAGCTATTTTTATAATTAAAAATAGTAAAAACTAAATATTTATAACGTTTTTTTAAAGTTTAAATAAAAGCTTTTTAAAAAAAAAGAAGTTATAGCTATATAATATATAGATCGTATTTTTAAAGGCGGTTTAAACCTTTGCTTTTAAGAGGTATTTATAATAGTTTACCTTTTAACTTTAAGCTTTATAGCATATATTAATTAAGTAGTTTAATTATAATGAAGTTAAAAAAGGTTTAATAGCTTAAGTTACCGTTTTAAGGCTAAAAAGAGCAATACGTAGGGCGACTTAAGAGTAAAAACACTTAAAGAGCGAAACTTAAATAATTAGAATAAATACTATAACTTAGCTATAAAAAACAAGTAAGGCTAACTTAATATATAGAAATATTAAGTTTAAAAATAATAAGGTATATTGCTTGTATTTATAAAAAGAAGAGGGCGGGAACTTTATAAGTAGCTATAGCTATAGTTAAAAAAGGAATTAAAGTTAATTTTAATTAAAAAGAAAACCTTAGTATAAAGTCGGGCGTTAAAAGAGAAAAAATAGTAAATAGCTTAAAAATTAATAAAAAAGCACTTTATATAAAACTTAGTATTGCTTAAGGTTAATATTAATAAAAAGAAAGGGCTTAACGCACTTATAAATATAAGCTATAATTACTATATTTTAGTAAGCAAAAAGGTAATAATAAGGCTATAAATACCCGTTTTATATAAAATAAGAAAGTAACTATAGCTTTTTTTAAAGCACGTATTAACGTTTTTAGAAAAAAGAAATTATAGCGTTGAAAAAAAAGATAAATAGGTATTTAAAAAATACATTTACTTATATAATATTAAAGTTAAGCTTGAATATATTCTTAGCAAGTCTATAAATAAAAAGTAATAAGGTAGTTTATAATACTAAGGGGGATTAAATTTAGTTTAAAAAAGCAGGGATTTAAATCGGCTTTTAAAGGTTAAAAAAAGCTGTAAGAATTATAAGTATTTAGGAGGCTAAGCTAATAAGTGCCTTAATCCTTACAACGGAGTATTAATAGGAAAAAGCTTAAAAGAATAACTAAAAGCGGCGACAAGTATTAAATATAAAAGCAATTATTATAAAAGATATAAAAAAGGCCTTTTAGCTAAAAACGTTAATTAACTTAATAGACTATATCCCGGCCTAAGTATTATAAGCTTATTTAGCTATTTTTATGCCTATAAAAATACTTAAGTAGCCCTTATTCTTATTAAGTATAAACTATAAGATCTATCTTACTTTAAATAAAGATAATAAAAACCTACTATTATTATAAAAGCTCTTATATAATAGATTAAAGAAAAAGCTTCTTATTCTTAAAAAACTTTAAACGAGTTTATAAAAAATAGTCTTATAATAATTAAGTAACAAAGATAATAAATAGTATAATAAGTAATAATATTACTTAGCTACTTCCTTTATTATAGAACTAAAGCTTATAAAAAAAGGGTTTTAGCTTTTATTATAAAAGCCTCTTAACTACTTATAAAGTTAAAACTAAAAGCGGGTTTTTTTAACTTAGTGTATTTCTTATACTAAGTTAGCTTATACTATTAATACTATTTTTATAATTATCCCCTTTTTATAATAGACGCCCTTAGCTATTTTATAAAAAGTATGTTAACTATATTATTTATAAAGAATTTAATAATATTAAGTAATAGTTATATTCTTATTTAGCGTTATTATATAAGTACGCATAATTAAAGAATAGTAATATATACGCTTAGCGGTAATATGTAATTAAATATAATATAAAAGATATAAGGTTATATATAAAGTTAAAGTAATATTAAATACCTTAAAGTAATTAAAAGTATTACGCTTATATATTAGTAATATGCTAATTTTAAGATTCTTATATATATCCCTACACCTTTTTTTCTTTTTTTTTAACTTTTTCATAATGATTTTACTGCTAGGGTTTTTACGCCTTTTTACTCCTTATTTAATATATATCTTATATATCTTTATTATTATTAATATACTTAATACCTTAAAGGCGCGCTTAATTAATAAGCCTATTAATTTCCTACGTTAAATATAGTCTTAATAAGAGTTTGGCTTTAAAATATCTTTATTATAACTAAAGTTCTCTTTAGGCTTTTAACTCTCTTTTAGCTAAAAAAGCCTGCTTTAGTACTAGGAAAAGTGAAGTTAAGGAGATTCTTAGCTTATAGCTAACTTATAATAAAAGAGTACCTCTAAATAAAGTACTTATACTTAACTTTATATTTATCCTTAAGGATATAGTAATTAATATACTTATTCATACTTAATTAGTATAAAGTAAGTTTTTTATGCTTAGTATTAGTAATACTTATAATAATACTACTTTTAAGGAGTAATAATAATAAGATTAATAATACTTAAAGGATTTAGTAATACTTAGCTATAATACTTTACTTATTATATTTTCTTTTAAAGAAAAGCGGCTTAATATAATAAGTTATAATAATAGTAATAGGCGTAATATTATTAAATTTAATACAGGTAATAATAAATTTAATATCTTTATTATTTTATAAGTAAAATATATATAGTTTAAAACTAAAGCTTATACTACTTATATTAATAGTAGAATACCCGCGAAGCTTTTATATATATTTTATCTTTATAATATTATTATAGCTTTTAAGCTATTTAAGCTAAAGCTTATTAAAAGTATATAAATTAAGTATATTTTCTTTAGCATTACTTCTACAAAGTATAAGTAAAACTATTAATATATAGCTACTTATAACTGACTATATAATTAATTAACTATATTATTATTTAACTACACTATTAATATACTATATTATTAATAAACTATACTACTAATTAACTAAATTATTAATTAACTATATTATTATTATTATTATTATTATTATTATTATTAAGTTTGTATTAAAGACTTAATATAGGTTTTTAAGCTATCGCTTAGTCTTTATATAATAGGAAACTAAAGTACTTAAGGAAAAGCCCTCCGCCGCTTTTATAATCTAAGTCTTACTATATTAGCCCTTATAACTATATATAAGGAAAAGAAGGGCTTTAGCTATAAATAGGTTAGTTAGTTAATTAGCTAAAACTACTATAAGCCCGCTATAAAGTAATAAAAACTTCGTAGTAGGTAATTAATATATCTCTTAGTTGCTATTAGTCGGTAAATTTATATAGGTATTTAATTATCTACTGAAATACGTATTTTAAGTTGTTGCTTTATTTTAGCCGCCGCGAGGCTTAGCGGGCTATATGTATTTACCGGCCTTTAGCTAGGCTAAAAGCGCTTTAAGATTTACTAAGTCTTAAACAAGGCCCTTACCGAATTGTTATATTAGCACTGCGCCGCGTTATTAATACCGGAATTACTAGTTATTTAGTATAGGTTTTTATTATCCCGGTTAAGAATAAGACTAAGGCTAAGGGCCGTGCTTTTAGGGAGTCGTTATTACGCTTAAGTAGAATTAGGCCTAGGTAGGCCTACCTATAGCAGGGCTAGGCTACTAAGAAATTTGTAAGCACTTTTAAAAGCGCTAGTTAGTTAGTTTTATAATAAGTTAACGCGGTCTGCTAGTTTAGCTAAAAAGACTATGCTTTTAGCTAGATTTAAACCGACTTTAGTATTATAGCCGGTATACTTCTTAAGTAAATAACTATTATACTATAAAGGTTTAATTATATTATTAATTAACTATATTATAAATTAAAATTATCATTACTTTTCTTTTGCTAATTACTATATAAGTAGCAATACTTATAGCTTATAACTATATTAATATAGTTATAAGCTAAAATAACTTATTAAAAAGAAAATAGTAATATTAATACTAAGGAGAATATAATAGTAATTAATATATAATTAATATATTAGTATTTAGATAATAATCTCTTAGTCTTAGTATAAAAATTACTATACGCTTATTAGTAAGCGGCGTAAGCTACTTACCGAAGTAACTTTATCGCCGCCTTTTAGTATTTATATAGCTAGTCCGGAGTATTATACTTAAAAAGTTTAGTTAAACCTCCGGCTACTTAAAAGTAATATAAGCTGTACGTTTTAGCAATATACTTTACTTATAATAAAAGCGGAGGTAAGGATTATACTAATAAAGCTATAGCTAGTTAAAGAGGCGGGTATATTTATATTTCCCTTTTTAACTAATATAAATAAAGAGACTATTTAATAAGTCTTAATAACGCCGGGAAAACATTAGTATAAGTACAAAACGGTTTAAGTTTACTTTTTTAATTTCTTTTAACTTTTTTTATTAATAATATAAAGTCGTAATAGCTTAGCTTATAGGTTTTCCCTTTTATTATTGTTATTTTAAGGAGGGTTTAGCTAAGCTTTACACTTTCTTTTAATTATTTGCTTTTACTTACTTTTCTTTCTTATTTAATATTTTACTAATTTAAAAATAGTTGCTTTAACTAAGGGCATAGTTAATTAGTAGTAAAGAAGTACTAAGTTTATAAAGAATTATAACTTAATAAGTAAGTTATCCTAATACTTTTAGCCTTTTAGCTTTTACTTAGTTTTATAATTTTTCTTTTTCTTAGTAAGGTTAATAAAGTATTGATTTATAAGTGCTTAGCTATTTACTATATTCTTAGCGTTAACTTAATAATTATACTTTACTAGCTAGCGTTTTACTTTACTAAAAAGAAAGTATTACTTTTTATACGTTATTTATTTAGCACTTTTTAGACTTCTTATTATCTTTTTTTATTTTTAAACGTTAAGTATTAATTATAGTTTAATACCTTTTTAGTCGCTTAGCCTTTCTTTATAAAGTTTTAATAACTTAATATAAAATATATTATAAATATATTAGTACTTATTTAAAAGAATAAATAAATATACATACTTCTTAATAGCTTATAATACTTAAAAAAGTTTAATATACGTAATAGATAACTTCCTCTTCTTATTATTAAGGCGTAAAATCTTTATAAATAGCGGAATAAAGTTATTAACTTTAAGTAAAAGTAATTAGTACTTAAGGTTATAGTACTTTGCTTATGCTTTAGTAGCTTTTTGTTCGTATTCCTTAAGTAACTATTATAAAGCTTTTAGCTTATTAATTCACATTTTTACTTTAAGTACCTCTTTTTTTATAATATTATCCTTAATATTAATAAAAAGGTTTAGCTAGTAGCTAAAAATAACTTTGTTATAAGATAGCCCGGTAGTAGTATTAGTTATACTATTATATATAAATAAGGCTACTTAAAGAAGTAACGCTTAGTTTATTTATTTAAAATCTTTAAAGTATCTTAAGTAGTAGTATACTACTTAATTTATATATTTTATTTACTTATTAGTTTAAAAGTAAAACGCTATTAATAACTTATATTTTATTTATAAAATAAAGGTAAAGCAGTAAAGTCCTATAACTAGCTTGTTTTTATAAGGAATAAATATCGTTTTAAACCTTATAATATACCTTAGCTAATATGTAATATTATTAATATTCTACCTGAATTTAATAGCTTCTTATACGCTAATAGAAGACGAATATACACTTACTACTAGTAAAGTATAAGTAGAATAGTATACTTTGCAGCCCGGAGAAGAATAATAATAATCCGGGGGACCGGAATAAGTATAGTACGCCTGAACGGCATAATACTAATCCAGCTAACACCTCTCCGCGTTTATAAAAGACTCTTTTTTCCTCTCGTCTTCTTTACTAAAACTTAAACCTTTAAGCAATTTAAATTCGCTCTTCTTACTACCTTTTTCCTCTTATGCCTTAGTGCCTCCTACTCCGTCTTATACTCTTAGTATAAAATATAGGTTTAGCTATAACCTATTAGTAAATAAGAATTCTTTATTTATAAATATACCCTTTAAAAGCCTATATATTAACTTAATATTAAAACAAATTACTTTTATTAGCTTAAGCGCGTTTATTACCTTTAAATATAAAAGAAAGAGGTAATACTTAGTATATTAGTTTATAATTACTAATGTTATATTATATTTTTATTCTTTATATTATACTTTTAGTAAACTTATAGTAAAGTCTATTTATAGTTCTTTTTATAATTATATAAAGTATAGCAATAATTATATAGTACTATAAAAGTAATACCTCCTTAATATAGCGCCTTAATATACTAAGTATTCTTAGATATATTAAATAA
Source organism: Ophiocordyceps robertsii (assembly GCA_027405785.1). Lineage (NCBI taxonomy): Eukaryota > Fungi > Ascomycota > Sordariomycetes > Hypocreales > Ophiocordycipitaceae > Ophiocordyceps > Ophiocordyceps robertsii. The sequence goes on along the minus strand of JAPEBW010001463.1, from coordinate 3,608 downwards.
TATCCTTTGCTATATTTTCTTAGTAAAAGTTCTTTAATAGTACTTTACTTATTTTTTAGCTTTGAAAGTATTTTATTAGAAAGTTATTATAATAGAATTATATTAACTCTAACTATAAAGTAGTATTAAAAAGTACTATAATTTATTCTTTTATAGTTATAATTGATTTAATTATATTAACTAAGGATATTCCTTGATTAAAAAGTCTTTAGTTGCTTTTTATTAAGTAATTACGATACCTTTACTTTAACTACGTTTTACTTATTTTAGCAAAGTATTAAAAACCTCTATAGTATTTATTAAAAAGCTAAACGCTATATTTTTTATAATCTTCCTTAAGAGTAGCTATTTATAACTAGCTTTTCCTTTAGCTAATATAGTTAGTTACTTAAAGTCCGCTCTTAAGTTAATAAAACTTTACTATATAAAAGCTTATATATTTTCCCTATATAAAAGCAACTTATTATACTTATATTAGCTTAAGGGTAGGCTATTATTTACCTATAAAAACTTATTATTATTTATTTATATATTATTAATAATTATATAACTTATTAAAGCTAGTTTTAATTAAAGCTTTAATAGTAACTTTATATATAAAGGCTTTTTACTTTTATATTTAAGTGTTCTTAATAATATTTTAGCTAAGTTTAACTTCTTAACCTTACACTTAAGTATAAAATTAAATAGTGCTAAGGATATATACTATTATACTTATCTGAAATTAAAAGAGGTTTAATACATAAACGTTTAAAAGATAAAATAGTAAATTAAGACTTTTACTTATTATATAACTTTTTTTAATATAGTATTGCTAATATTTAAATAACTTTATAATAGTAAATATTTCTAAGTTTAAGACTTTATAATTTAACTAAGCCTTAGTAAACTTTCTTTATTAAAATATGATTAAATATTAATAACCTTTTTTATAAAGCTAATATAAAATACTTACTTCTATATACTATAAAAGTTTAATTTTAATTAAAGTATATCTCTTTAAGTTATACCACTAAAGGAAGGGTATATTAATAAATAAATCTTTGAAGGACTAAAACGCTATAATTTCAATTATATTTTCAGTCTACTTTCTTTAGCTTCTTATTATTATTATTACCTTTAAATAGTATAATAAAAGATACTACTATATAAGAATAGTAGTAAATAAAGCGATAATAATGTTTATAAAACTTAAGAAAAACTTAAATATCTAAATAAGTATTAAGTATTAGCTATTTTATAATTACTTTTCCTTATTAAGAATCTATTAATACCCTATTAACTAATAAAAGAAAACTAAGGAACTAAATTAACTGCTAATACAATATATATTTAAATGGCTTTATAAATAATTGCGCTATATATAGCCTTTTTATAGCTTATTAAAAGTATTTATTATATTTTTCTTTTTTTTATAAGAAGATAAAGATATTATTAAGATATAATATATAAATATTATTAATAAGGCCGTTTAACCCTTTATTAATATAGCTTGAAAAATTAATTAAAGCGTTAGTTAAACCGAATAGTATAATAAGGTATTTAAAGTGTTTATAGCGTAATTAAAAGGCTCTTTTCTATTAATTAGCTTCTTTAATATAGGTATAAATATAGATGTTTAAAATGATTAATCTTAAAACAAACTAAGCTTTTTAGTAATAGTTAAGAATCTTTAAAATAAAAAGTAAATTTATTAATTCTTTTACGTAATATAGTTAAGTCTTTAGTAGTTTATAAAAAAACGGAGGCTTTTATTCTTCTTTAAATCAAAAAGAATTAATATACTTACTAAGCTTCATAACTCTTAAATAATACCACGTTTTATAAAGTTATTAATTTTGTCTTTTAATACCTATAATTAATTATAGGATCAAAAGAAAATCAGTTTAAAAGGTAGTTCTATAATAAAAGTAAGGTTATATATATATTTTATTTCTTTTTAAACTAGTAATAAGTTAGACTAATTTACTAAGAATATATCTTTTAATCGGCGTAAAATTAGTAGTATTTCAGTTTATGATTTTTTCAAGGTCTTTTTATTTTTATTGTTACTTAGCAATAGAAATAGCCTTAGTTTTATAGCGATTATACTAATATAGGCCTTATTTTAGTAATTCTTTTTAAATCTTAATAGACTTAAAGAAGTGCCGCTTTTAATTTAATGCTTAAACTACTATAAATCTTTCTATAAAATAATATCTATTTTCTTATTTATAATTATTATAGTTTACTATAAGATTAGTATATAGTTATTTAGTATTAACTTATAAGTGCTAATATAGTACTAAGTAATTATCTTTTTAGTACTTTTTATATTAGTAATTCTTCCTAAAACCTCTTATACCTTATAATTATCAATTTAGCTATTACTTAATTTAAAAAGCTTAGGATATAATAGTTAGACTAATAGTAAGCCTTATAAATATATTAAGTATATATTAACTAAGTTTACTATATTAATAAGGTTTCGCGTTAATAGTACTATAAGAGTTTATAACAACTCCCTTTAAAGTATTAATTTAGCCGGAGGAGAAGTATTTACTCTAGCCTTTAAGCGTTTCTTTATAAAGCGGCTTTAATATATAAAGTATTCACTAAAATCTATATAGTGAAAGCTAAAGTATATTTACTAATATAGTAGCTTAGCTTTTTATATTTTAAATAAATTACGCTTTTATTTTAAGATTAGCCTTAGCCTCTTTTTTTTCTATAACCTTGGCTAATTAATAACCTTAGCTATAGCTATACTAAAAGGTATTTAAATATAAGTCTCCCTTAGTTATTATTAAAGTATTAATAGCGCTTTAATAACAAAAACCTCTTAATTAACGTTTATTATAGCCTTTTTTATAGTAGGACTTTTCTTAGTTTAAAAATCTTAAACATATTTTATGCTAGCTTAGCTTAAAGCTTGTACTTAAATAGCGTTTCTTACTATTTCTAGTATCTTAATAGTATTAAGCTACTTAAACTAATTTTTTTTTCTTTACTTATTATTAGGTATTTAATTAAGATTAAGTTACTTTTAAAGCTTTAATTATAACTTAGCAAAAAACCTTTATAACTATATTTATTTTAATAGCCGCTTAAAATCTTTATAACGGAAACCTTATTCTATTAATAACTCTTAGTACTAAGGTAGTACTAATAATTAGTAAAGTATATACCGCTAGATATAAAAAAGTAGCTAGTAAAGAAGATACTACTAGCTATAAGTATATAACTATTAAAAAAAATACTAATAATTATAAGATAAATAAGATAGCTTAATAGTAAAAGACGGCTAGTATTAGATATAAATAGTAAAGGTTAGATATGCTTATAATCGGCTTAAGTTAGCTTTAGCTAATAATAAGATTATTATTAAGACTAATACTTTATATAATCAACTAATACTTTATATAAAGCTAAGATAGGAGGCCTTCTTTTAAAAGAAAATAAATTCTTATAAAAGGTTTTAAGATAAAGAAATTTTTTATAATAAGCTAGTTATAAGTAATAGCTAGTATATTACTTATTATTAATAAGAAGAATTGCTAAAAGGAATTTTAATAGCTAAAAACGTAGTTTAATAACTTTATAAGTTATATAAAGTATAAGTTATAAAA